>JAJOZX010000485.1:945000-1065000 GCA_023014485.1 Bathynomus jamesi
ACGGGCGATCCTAAGAGCGCGGAGAAACATTGAAGAAAATATGGCTTTCTTGATGGGGGTGTCATATCCGGAGTAAAAGTGTACGTATTGGAAGTGATTTGTGTTACCCACCTGCTTTCTTGGAATCTTGTCTTAACAAGGCAAAACGAACTTTCTATAGTGTGAATAATAACCCTCGCACTTTGTCGAAGAATATTTTAGTACTTTCATTTTTCCCAGGCTTTTTAGGCATTGCTAATGTACTTAAACTTTTGAATATTAATGTAGTATTTTCATATGACAATATTGTGAAAAATATCATAGTAAAAAATAGCCCTACCAATAATTCAGGCATTATCTATAAAATTAGTTGTAAACAATGTGATTCCTTTTACATTGGACAAACGGGAAAGGATTTGCACACACGTGTAAAAGCATCAATATTCCATTAGAACGGGACAGTCGTCCAGTGCCCTTTTCGTCCATTTGTCAGAGTTATCTAAGGTTGCCAGATTTTTCGAATGCCCATGCGGGACAAAAAAATTTCTGAGGTTTTTTTAAAGACCAAATTTTTTTTCAAATTGAAACTAGATTTCTTCAACGGTTACAACAAACAAAATTAGAAAATTTCTATTAAAATAATATTTAACAATTAAACATCGTGAATAATATTGAAATTATTATACATAATATTGAAATATCATAAATAATATTGAAATTATCATAGCATATTA
This sequence comes from Bathynomus jamesi, assembly GCA_023014485.1. NCBI lineage: Eukaryota > Metazoa > Arthropoda > Malacostraca > Isopoda > Cirolanidae > Bathynomus > Bathynomus jamesi. The sequence goes on from JAJOZX010000485.1 coordinate 945,714, forward strand.
AATATTGTAGTATACATCGCTTTACTAATTATATTATGACATATGTCAATATTTTTCTGAACTTTTAAGCTTCTTCAAAATTTTAGCTCCATCTTCTGACTTCAAGAATAACTGAAATTCTTTGTAAGTCATGATCGTAAGTAATTAATTAAAAAAAATATTCTAAATCTTATAAATAAAATCAAGTGGTGTGTGTGTGTGTGTGTGTGTGTGTGTGTTCCTCTTTCACGCAAAAACTTTTACTCAAATGCAACAATTTGCACCTGAACGACTTCTTATAAAAAGTAGACATACAGATTTTATTTGAATTACACAATCTCAAGTTGTATGGTCAAGCAATCGCAGGATTCACACTAATTTAAAGCTTACAATATAACTACAGCCAAAAAACTGCCAACTCGTGGACAAACACAACATTTTATAAGCATTATGTAATTTCTTGAATGTTCTAGAACATTCAACATTACTCTATAGAATTCTACAGGATCCTACATAATTCTAGAAAATTCTAAATCAATTCACCCCGAAAAAATTTGCTTAAAAAATATTTTTATGGGACATTTTGAATACAAAGGGATTTTTGGATCAACCCTAGAGTTATCCCACTATATTGATTGGAATAATGCTTCAATTTTGTTTCACTCAAGCAACATTGTTAATAGAAATATTCTTGAGTCTGCCATTATTCAACTTACAAATAATTTTAACATTAGCCAGGGCCTTTTTTAGCTTGATCCTGTGTTTTGAATTCGTTCAGAACGGATTTAGACAAGAGGGACAAAGTGCTAAAACTCTGGTAGCTTTTCTTTATAAATTTGTATGCTCCTCCTACAATTTTTATTTTTCTATTTTATTTAGTTTTTTATGACCTATATATAGCTTGAACTTGTTATTTACTTCAGTGTTCCTGAGGATGTCATTAGACGAAAGCGCTTGAACACCATTCTTTGTTTCCTATAGGCACGATTTTATGATGAAAAAATAAATCTACCCCAGCAGGGACTTGAACCCTCACCTTCTATTCAAGGGGTGGTTTTTCATATATAAATAAATAAATAAAAAATAAATAAATATATATATATATATATATATATATATAATATATATATATATATCAACCTATAGCCTCTACACTAAGCTTTCTTGGATACAGTAGGAGTTAAAGCTTCATCAGTCGGCGCTTTATTTCTCAAAGTTGTTGTATTCACCATAAAATAATTTGTGTTTGTGAATGCAACAAGATTATTGTAAATTAGATTTGGTTATTTCGAAAAAGTTCTTTGTTGTCGTCGATGTAGTAAACTTTTACAAAGTAAAGCGTATTGAATATCTGAGCTATTATTTTAGGTGTTGCGTTTACAGAATGATTATGCAGCTCGAAGCAACAATGAAGAAATCATTTTAAAAATCGAAGGTGAAGTATATTTTGCAGTTAAGGTTTGAATGTCAAATATGAAGCCAAAGATCCCGTTAATCCATTATTAGACCGCCTAATTCGAAACGTGCAAATATACAGGGTGTTCCATAAGTCACTTTGCTTCGTTTCCACCTCACCCTACTCCATAATGAAAAGATTCAGGAGTAAAAGGTCTTATGGGACTCCCTGTAGAATTCACACTCGAAATATAGGCAGATAATACTCGGTGCTGCTATAGTATGCGGTCTACCTACGATTGATTAGGTTTAGTCATGATATTTTCGTTAGTTTTAACGAAAAGGTAAATCTCTAGGAGCGCTCCATTTTTCAATATTAAACATACAATCATAAAACATATACCATTTGAAAGCTCACATTTTTCTGAGTCTAAAATTTAGCAATCCAAAAGTATCAATAGCAAATAAAAAGTAACTAGATTTAAAATTGTTTGACGCGTGACGTCATTAACTACATTATAAAGGTTGGCTAAGTTATAAATCTTCAGTCTGTGTTGTAAGATGGTATTTTTGGTAATTGTTACGCTAACCTAACTTAACATGAATATGTTATTACATTATCATTGTATAATTTAGGTCTCGGGGGTACGAGGGTGGAGCCCCGTAAAGATCACGCATCACAAATTGATCGGTATAGGGTTTTATATTTAAACCAAGTTACTTTTTATTTGCTATTGATACTTTTGGATTACTACATTTTTAGACTCAGAAAATGTGAGCTTTCAAATGGTACATGTTTTATGAGTGATGTTTAATATTGAAAAATGGAGCGCTCCTAGAGATTTACCTTTTCGTTAAAACTAACGAAAATATCATGACTAAACCTAACCAATCAATGGTGCCCATAGAATGGAAAAGGTCCGTCATTTTATATGATTATTGCCACAAAACATGTAAATACCAGGGTTGGGTCAATTAAGTTAATTAACTTAACGGACGTTTTCCAGTTTATGTACCGTTTTCTACAATGTTGGCTTTTATGCAACTTTCTAGTGTTTCTTTGCTTCTGTTAGGTTAGGTTAGGTTAGGTTATCAAGAACTTACCTCTCTTAAAAAGTTGTTATAATCGACGGCAGTTGTATGACCAATCAAAAATAAATTATATGAAAAACGGTACACAAACTGGAAAAGGTCCAACTTAACTTTTTTGCCGATTAACTGATTAAGTTAATTAATTTAACTTAAGTAGTTAAATTTTTAAAAAAGCTTAACTTAACTTAATTGAAATATCTCCAAATTAATTGATTAACTTCAATTAATTTTCAATTAATTTTCCTATAAAAATGCTGTTTTTATCTTTTTGAGTGAAATGTAATAGGTTAATAAGAGATGAAAGGTTTGAGAACCTCATCTTCCGTAAAGTTAACAAGCATGTTTAATTGTGAGTGAAGTATATATTTTATGCGTCTAATTTGACTATTGTTGGTAAGGAATCTGGATTATGTTCAGTGTCAATAGTGTACATATAAAACGTACAGTTTAGAAAGCAATTTGTTATTAAATTAACTTTGCCTTCATTTTTACAATGGAAGGTACTTGCAGGTTATCTCCCCCTACCAATTTTGACAGAATACTTTCGTTAAAACTAACGAAAATATCACGACTTAACTTACCAATTATAAGGGCGTACAGTTGATCTATTAGTAAATAGTAAATACTATTCCAGAAACAAACAATGTTATAATTAATAATTTAATAGATCAACTGTACGCCCTTGATAATTGGTTAGGTTAAGTCGTGATATTTTCGTTAGTTTTAACGAAAATATTCTGTCAAAATTGGTGGGGGGGGGGGGATAACCTACAAGTACCCAATGAAAACCTATTATATGCCTAAAGTTGAGACTTGTTGAAAAAAGTTGAGTTGAGACCATAAAAAATTTAATTTATTTAAAAGAAACAGAAAAATAATAAAAGCTTATAGAAAAAAATTATGCTTATGTCTTGCCTTGTATAATATGCAAAAAATACATATAATTTATCAGATATTGACAACCACACATACAAGTGTTTATCATTACCTTGATTAGTTATATATAATGATAAGTCTACAGACTACTTCCAAGAAAGAAACGTTAATTGATTAACTTTCAAAATTAACTTAAGTTAATGTAACTTTTAAAAATTAATTAGTTAACTTAATTGGTAAGAATCTCAAATTAACTTAACTTAACTACCGTAGTTAATTTTGGAAGTTAATCGACCCAACCCTGATAAATACAAACTGTCAAATAAAAACTGGAAAACCACTCTTGCAAGGGTGAATGAGGTTAAAGTACTTGACATTAATTTAGACGAAAACTAAATGTCAAAAGTCATGTACAACACATCAAATCCAAAATATCAAGATTTCTATTCATATTATTTAAGCTAAAAAAGACTTCCTCAAACGCACTCCTTACTTATTATTCCTTCATCCATCTGTATTTATTATATTGCATTACAACATGGGGTAGATCATAGAAATATATAAAACAGCCATTGGAATTCATTCACAATAAAATGTCTGCAAACTCCCTCGAATAATGACAACAGACAAAGTCACACTTCTCCTATGTTTAAAGAGCTAAATATCATTATCAGATAACCCAAATATTCTCACTGTATAATAATGGGGAACTTTAACGCGCATGTGAACTCGGAGTTCTTTGGAGAATTGGGTAACATGTGTGAGTCGGCCAAATTAAGTATAAGTGATGTAGATGTATTAGGGGTAACCAGTGGTAATTTTACATACGTTAGTGATATGAGTGGTTCCACCAGGTGGATTGATCATTGTCTCACTAGTAATAATCTAAAGGGTCGAATTGTTAGAGTTCATATTCTGCATGATTTCCTTCTTTCTGATCATAGACCATTATAACTCGTAATTAATTTTACGAATTTATGCACAACACGACATAACAAGAACTCAATAGGTAAGAATAATCGCGTCGATTGGCCTAATGTTAATATGCAACAGAGAATAGAATACAAAGACAGAACAGGTCACCTCTTTAATAATTTAGAAATTTTGCATCTTGCCTGTAGTGATCCTTGCTCAAATGATTCTCACTGTAAACTCATAGATAGGTATTATAATAAGATAGTATCCCTGTTAAGAGAAGCAGGAAGCCCTCTCATTAAATCTTACAACTATCATACTAAGATTATTCCTGAATGGAATGATTTTATTGTCCCCCTGAAGAGGGAATCGAAGACGCTTACAATTTGTGGTGCTATCATGGTAGACCCAGATTAGGACTAGTATACATGAATATGTGTGGAAGTAGGGGTCAGTATAAGGCGGCCAAAAGGCGATGTAAACAGGAAGAAGAGTCTATTCGAGCATAAATAACGATAATAACAAATTTTGGAAATTTGTTAAGACTCAAACGGGTGTCAAAAATGTCCTCCCTCCGACAATCGATGGGGTGTCGAGGGAGGGTGAAATTGTAAAGCTGTGGTAAAACCACTACTCTAACATTCTTAACAGTGTGAGTAGGGATAATCTTAAGATAGATTGCAGCGAAACGACTGTGGGAGGGACAAGGGAAAATACTTTGATATCAGTTCCTGAATTAAAGAGGTTAATTAAAGAGTTAAAGACTGGTTTTGCGTCAGGGGTAGATGACCTATCGAATGAGCACTTAAAATATGCCAATGACATAGTATGTCTGCATATATCATTGCTTCTATCAGCCACGCTTGCTCATAGCTATATCCTTGCAGAGTTCATGAGGGTATATATCTTGTCCCTGGTCAAAAATAAATATGGAGACATTCTGTCCAGCAATAATTACAGGCCTATTGCTGTCACTTCCTGCTTCTCGAAACTACTAGAAAAACTCTTGTTACTCCGATTAAATGATTACCTATGGACATTTCCTAATCAGTTTGGTTTTAAAGGTCACACTCAACTGACCTGTGTATCTATGTACTTAAAGAAACAATATCTAAACACATTGACAGTAATTCAACTATTTATAGCTGTTTCCTAAATATATGTAAGGCATATGATAGAGTGAACCACAAAATTTTATTTAAAAACTAAAGACAGGAAGGTTCCCATGTACATATAAATTTATTCAAAATTTGGTATTCCACCAATCTTTTACCGTTAGGTGGGGCAATGTACTATCCGAATGTTTTGGTTCCTCTTGCCGGGTGAGACAAGGCTCCTTGCTCTCCCCTATGCTGTTTAATGTGTATATTGACGGATTAATTGCTTCACTTAATGAGGCAACAGTATGTTGTTGTATAGATAACACAAGGATAAATAACTTAGTTTATGCCGATGATGTGGTGTTAATAAGTCCTCTGTTATAGGTCTGGATCGGCTACTAAAAGTCTGCGAAGTGTATTCGCAGAAACATGATATTCTTTTTAATGTTACAAAAACTAAGGTTATGCAATTTCATCCTAAAAGCTGTAAACAGCCAGCTGATATTAGATTTAAAATGAAAGGTGAAGTAATTGAGGAAGTACAAGAGTTTAAGTATTTAGGTCAAACTATAACCAGCTCATTGAGCGATGACTCAGATATAAGAAAACAATCTCGAAGCCTTTGTGCTAAAGCGAATATAACTATAAGGAACTTTCGGTTCTGTACAAGTGAAGCTAAAGACACTCTCTTTTGTACTTTCTGCAGTAATATATACGAACAGCAACTGTGGGTGAACTATAAAAAATATTCTGACAGAACCCTAAATTTGCTGTACAACATGTCTTTTAGACTGTTACATAATTACCCCCGAGATGCTCAACTTCGCAAATGTTTGCTATCCGCAATGTTCCAAGCTTCCCGGAGGTAACAAGACGTGCTCAATACAGTCTAACGCAAATAATTAAAAAATCAACCAACCCGATTACACCAGTACACATTTGAAAACTTGTCGATCGATTTTTACAAACTAGTTGGTGATTCTATATATTTGAGTGAGCTGATCTAAAAAATATAGTTAGTTTTTCACTATCACGTATGGTTTTCTTACTACAGGGTGTGTCATAAATCCCCCATTTATCCCCAAATGTGAACCATCTTATCGAGACCAACATTGGATTGCACATGCTAAACCATAAATTTTGTTGTTATAGACTACAGTAACGCTTACATAATAATGTAGGGTAAATGGACTAAATATATACAACAACCAGTCCCGTTCCAGCAAAATACTCTCTCCCCTCCCATCAATGGTGGTTAACATTTGGGGACAGATGAGGTATTACAACACCCCTTGTAGCACGAAATCTTTAGGTGATAGAGTAAAACCTAATTAAAGCAGAATTAAATAGCTCCTAGCTCTTGGACAAGCATATTGCTTGTTTATGAAAGAATAAAAAAGTAACAAAGAAACAAAATATATTTACCTTCTTTACTTGCAAACATTTCAGGACTTATTCCAAAGACTTAAGACTAAGAAGGTAGATCTGACTAATGACGACTAAACCGGTGCTTCTTTGATGTTTTCTCGTTGCAGACACCAGCAGTAATCCACCATCATATTTGTATGCCATCTTCCTTGATATCTTCTTTCCATGGTTTTGATGTCCTGGTGAAATCGTTCCCCTTGCTCCTCACTGACATCTCCGAGATTTTTGGGAAACGGTCAAGATACGAAAATAAGAAGTGAACTTTCAGGCTCATGTTGCAGCCTAAGGCGCAAACTTTTTAGCATATTTTCCACCAGTCTTTCATAATTTTGGCTTTTGTAGTTTCCCAAGAAGTTTTCAACACATCTTTGAAACCAAGCCATGTTTCTTTTTCTTTATTGGTCATTGTGTTCAGGAAATGATCGTCTGTCAATAACTTTCTAATCTGAGGACCTATAAAAACACCTTCCTTTATTTTCTTGTAGCTAATCTTTGGATATTTTGAACAATGTACTTGAAACACTCACCTTCTCTATTTAATGCTTTGACATACTGCTTCATCAGCCTAACTTAATGTGCAAGGGTGGTAGGAGGATTTTATTTGGTTCAACTAGATGTTCATGTAAAATGTTCTTTGATCCTGGGGTAAGATTCTCTCTAGGAGGCCAAGTTTTCCTCTTCCAGTGCTGGTCACGTGCTCGACTATCCCATTCGCAGATGAAACATGGCATCTTAGTGTATCCTGATTGCTGCCCAAGTAACATGCAAAGGACTTTGAGATCCCCACACAATATCCATCTGTGATTTTGATACTGAATTTTTTCCAGAAGCAGTTTCATGTTATCATAGGTCTCTTTTAAATGAGTAGAATGGGCCACTGGGATTGATGCATATTTGTTACCGTTGTGCAGTAACACTCCTTTTAGACTGGTTTTAGAGGAATCTATAAACAACCTCCAGTCAGTGGTTTGGTATTCGATGCCTAGCTTGCACACTAATCCGGTGTAATCTTGCAAAATACAAAGGGACCATCTTCTTCGAAAAAAGGCACGAAGTCTTTCTCACGATTTCTGTACCAAGCGAAGTATGTGTCGGATGCCAATAAATTGTTCTCCTGCAAACTAGACCCCAAAAGTTCTGCAGAGTCCTTAGGCAGATTCAAATCCCTGACTAAGTCATTTAGTTCGGCTTGGATTAATGGTTTAGGAGGATCTCGGTCAGCTGTTGGCTGTTCATAAACATCATCATTGTCTGGATTTGGAGCTGAATCAGAATCTGAATTGTATTGATCCAGACTCTCGGGTGGGCGGGGAATAGGAACTTCTGGACCATGGGGTACCGGCCTTATTGCAGATGGAAGACTTGGGTATTGAAGGCTCTCTTTATTCTTTGCATTACAACCTTTAACATTGCAAGAACAGAAGTAGCAGTCGTCGGTATGGTTTCCAGGCTCGCGCCATACCATAGGGATCCCAAATGGCAAACTTTTCTTTTTACCTTCTCCAATTCCTTAGTGCCGCAACACACCTAAGACAAACCTTGTGTGGAGCCCAACTTTTGTCTTGATCTCCTAATTTAATTCCAAAATAAGCATGATAAGCTCTCTTAATGAAGTCGTTACATTTGTCCTTTGTTTTCAACATACCGACCACAAATATAACAAAATATGTCTGGACTATGGGTACATCCTCTAGAAGCCATTATTAAAATTTTAAAGACGTAATGTTAGAATTATCTATCTGAAAAATATGAAAAAACGAAATTAATTAAAGATAAAAAAGGTAAAAAATTACAAAACGCCCCAAAATTGTTTTGCTAATAACTTTAAATGTGGGTGATAGAAAAAACTGGTAGCATTTTTTAATTCAGCGCAGCGAACTGCTTCAGAATCAAACTCAAAATAAAGAAATCGATTTTCATGCAGACCGTGTTTAACGGGTGTTATCCAAGCTATCCACGAGTCCTGCCATTTATCCTCTAAGCTATGGAATTCTTGGTACGAAAACGTATGTGTGTAGCTCCACTTAACTCTGACATTACTGTATTATTTCTAATCAACTGTATATATTTCTATCCTTAGTATGTGAACTGTCATTGTATTAATAATATTTGTCATATGGACTATAGTCTGCCAATAAACCTTTTCATTTTCATTTTAAAAATAAATGACTTATACAAATTCAATGTTGCTGTCAATATGTTCAAAGTTATCAATAAAAATCAACATACATCACCCATTCAAAGAGCAATAAACCCCATCAAACACATCATCATTGTAACACCAGACTGCCCAGGGATTTTATACTAAAATATATAATGGAAATCGTAAGAAATGCACTCTCTTTCAAAGTAGTTCATTAGCTCCTACTGATGTATAAGTTTATTACTGCCATTATTGCCATAGTAATTACCATTTTATAATTAACTATCTAAAATATGCTAATTTCATTAGGCACTTTTAATTTCGTAATTTATTCTTTTTTATATTTTTTGTTAAGCATCACTTATTTTCTAATATATATATATATATATATATATATATATATATATAATATATATTATATATTATATACTGTATATATATATATATATATGCTGCAAACCCACAAGGAAAAAGAAAAACGATTCTAAGGCCTTTCGTGTATTCAGAGCTACACTTCGTCATTCCCTGACGAGGTGTAGCTCTGAATACACGAAAGGCCTTGGAATTGTTTTTTTTTCTTTGTGGGTTTGCAGCATTCATTCATTTCACGTGTTTAATTGTGAAATTCATCCCATATATATATATATATATATATATATAATATATATACCGGTGTCCGAGAATTATCTGTACAATTTTTGGCGGTTATTAAAAGTCAACCATGAAGTGTAGAAATTCCAGTGTTATCCCATTTTACAGAGAATCTCATTAAGTTTTTTCTGATACCACGTTTTGACAAGTTTTTAGAAATGTACGCGGGTGACAGACATTGATGATTTAAAAGCAAGAATCACAGCTGCTATTGAGCGAATTGATGTGGATATGCTGCAGCGTACATGGCAACATTTGGAGTATCGATTGGATGTTTTGCGAATCACTAATGGTGCACATATCGAATGTTTGTAATAACGTTACTTTAATAAAAGAAACTTTTGAAAATACAGATTCTAAATAATCTTGTTTAAGAATTTTACTTGTTATCAAGAATTTTATTAAAAGATGAAATTGTACAGATAATGTTCGGACACACTGGAATTTCTAAAAAACTTGTCACAACTTGGTATCAGAAAAGACGTAATGAGATTCTCTGTAAAATGGGACAAAACTGGAATTTTTACACTTCATGGTTGACTTTTAATAACAGCCAAAAATTGTACAGATAATTCTCGGACACCCTGTATATACACACAATAAACCACTTAATTTAAAATTATGTAACATTTTCTAAACTTTTATATTAATAATAATAATAATAATAATAATATTATTATTTGTCATTACTTGCCACTTTCACCTTTTTTATGTAATAAATTAACTAAATGCCATTCTTTTGTCTAAAAAGTCTCCATGCTTCCAACGGCATATTCAGATTAGAGTAATGTGAATATATGATATTAATTTTTAATGCCATATCAAATATGTAAAAAATTTATAACTCCGTCACTTGTATTGATTTCTAAATAAAGATTTTTTAATTTTGAATTTTGAATTTTCATTTCTCAAGTATAAAGTAAAATTCCAACTTGGTTTCAATCTTCATTACTGTATAATTACAAATGTGGAAGCTCTAATGCGTCATCAAGAGGGGAAAATGTAAAAAAAAATAAAAAAAAACACTTCTGAAAACGGGGAAAGCTGAACAATGTTCTTTACGACAGATGGTTCCCGAACTTTTTACGACAGATGGTTACCGAACCAACGCGCGGTGACAATATTTTAGACGTGGTGATGACGAACGACGAAAATATAGTCGAAGGTTTGGAAGTAGGTGAGAGTTTGGGATGTAGTGATCACCAAATTATTAGGTTTAAGCTATTGATAGGAAACAGTAAGGATAGTAACGTAATAGAAGTTCCTGATTTTCGTAGGGCTAATTTTTATAGTTTTGCGAACAGGATGAGAGTAGTGGACTAGGATAATTTATTTATGGGTAATGACGCAAATTTTCATTGGGAGGCGTTTAAAGAAAGTTTTTTGAATATCGAAAGGGAGTTTATTCCGCGTAGGCCAAAGCGCGCTAGAAATCATGGTAGGCCCAAGTGGTGGACTCGGGAAATAGGTGAGTTCATAAACGAGCGTAACAGAGCGTATAGACTTAAAGTTAGCTACCGTGCCATTGCGCCTATTAATAGATATATCGAGCTTAGACGTCAGGTTAAAAGATCTGTTAGGAATGCTAAGCGTAATTTTGAGATACTTTTAGCTGCGGATAGTAAACATAATCCGAAAAAGTTTTTTGACTACGTCAATAATCGTAAGCCGATAAAAGATAACATAGGTCCTCTAGTGGACGCTAACGGCGCTTTGGCTTCCGACGCTCAGGCGATGGCGGGTATTTTTAACAACTTTTTTGCGACATTTTTTACCGTAGAAGACGTAAATAATGTCCCCGACGGGACGGTATCGTTCCATTTAGTAGCGAGACTATTTTGAATGAAATAACTGTTTACGAGGGTGAGATTGCGCATTATATCGATAAGCTAAAAGTTAACAATGCTCCAGGCCCTGACACGCTTTATCCTAGACATTTGAAAAATTTGAAAGACGTTATCGTAGGCCCATTAACAAAAATTTTAATAAATCATTGGAAGCAGGGATTATTCCTGAAGACTTCATATTAGTTAACGTTACGCCCATTTTTAAAAAAGGGGACAACACAGTAGCTAGCAATTATAGGCCTATTAGCTTAACGTCAATTGTCGGTAAACTTTTGGAATCCGTAGTTAGGGATCGTATCGTCGATCACTTAGAAAGTCGCGATTTGATTGATAGTAGTCAGCATGGGTTTCGACGCCATAAATCTTGTTTAACTAATTTGTTAGAGTTTTATAACGAAATAGTGCGCGAATACGATAGGCATAGAGCGGCTGACGTTATTTATTTAGACTTTAAAAAGTGTTCGATACAGTTCCGTATAGAAGATTAATTGCGAAGGTTAAAGCGCACGGTACATGCGGTCAGGTAGCTAACTGGTTAGAGCAGGGGTCACCAACCTTTTTTTTGTTCACCGCCCACTTTTATGATTTTTTGAAAATTAAAAAAGCTTATCGCCCACCTTAGATCAAAAAGAATAAATCAACATAATCGATAAAATAAATAATGAAATAAATGTTTAATTACCTTTAATGTGAGCCCACTAGTGGGCGCTACCGCCCAGGTTGGTGACCCCTGGGTTAGAGGAATGACTTCGTGTCAGAAAGCAGAGGGTCGTTGTTAATGATAGGGAATCGGGGTGGCTGGATGTAGGTAGCGGTGTCTCTCAGGGTTCAGTGTTAGGCCCACTGCTATTCGTAATCTACATTAACGACATACTGTAGATGTAGGCTTGACCAGTAACGTGTCAAAATTCGCGGACGATGCTAAAATAGGCGGTAGAAATAGGCTCCAAGACGATGTAAATAGGATTATGGAGTGGACGGATAAGTGGCAGAGACAATTTAACGTAGACAAATGTAAAGTTTTGCATATAGGTTCTCGTTACAATAATTACACGTACACGATGGACGATAGACAGTTAGCAAGCGTTGACGAGGAAGTAGATTTAGGCGCACGCGTATCTAAGGATTTAAAAGTTAGAAACCAGTACCTGGAGTCTTGCGCAAAAGCTGATAGGATGTTAGGCTTCATAGCGCGTAATTTCGAATTTAAATCGAAGAATTATATTGTCCCTTTACAAGTCCCTAGTCAGGCCTCACTTAGAATATGCCGTTCAGTTTGGTGCCCGTATATGCGTGAAGATATTGATAGGTTGGAAAGGGTTCAGCGACGCGCCACGAAACTAATTCCGTTACTACGCAACAAGTCTTACAAAGATAGGATTAAAGAGTTAGACTTGCATTCACTCGAGACTAGGAGATTAAGGGGGGAGCTTATTGAAGTTTTCAAAATCGTTAATAAAATCGATAACGTAAATTTTGACAGATTGTTCATTTTCGATAATAGCAATATTCGTAATAACGGATTTAAATTACGTGGCAGACGTTTCATTACTAACATCGCTAAAAACCTTTTTACGTTTAAAGTAATTGATAAATAGAATAATCTTCCAGCGTCCGTCGTGAACTCTACCAGCGTTAATATGTTTAAAAACTGTTTAGATAGACATTTTAAAAATATTATTGTCGTTTAAAATAAAACAATTAGTAATAGGAGCTCTGGGGTGATAGTCGAGGTTTGAGTCTGTTGACATTGATGCCAGCTTGTGACATGCCAGCGTGTGATATGCCAGCGTTAGATTTATATTATTAAAAAAAAATTAGACTAACACGAACTTAGATGTAGCTCGTAGCGTAAACTAACCCACTTTTTGTTATACTCTTCTTCTCCTCTCTTTACGTGCATGTCTGTAGTTTGCATGGTATGACAGTGTTTCTTTGTGTTAAGACTGTGTTTGCATGGTTTGTAAGCGTTCTTATTTTACTTCTTTTCATCTTTCACCCCTTTCCTATTCTCTTCGACTATTTTTCCGACTTGTCGGCAGTGGCCTGCGGGTAATGATGGTGAGTCTTTCTCTCTTTTTCTGAATGAATGTTAACCCACGAATGATAAGTTTTGCTACTTACTTGGCCTCCTATTCTCTTCTTTTAACTTCCTCTTCTCTTCTTTTAACGCCCCCTACTCTCTTTTTTTCTCTCGGGTTAACCTTAGAGTGGATCTTAGGGTCTTTGTTAGCCTTAGCTTCTGTAGATCTGTAGAATGTGGCCGTTCTTTACGAATAATTCAACGAAGAGATAATCTTCATATACCCCTCGATCGGCAACCAAGCGAAACAACCACCCAATAATTCATTTCAATTCTATCATTCTGACGAGCAGTAGTATTGATTTGGATTTGAGTATAAAGGAAACTCTGCATAGTTTTAAATAATAACTCTTAAATGAATTCACAATCTTCACCCAAGAAATTTGTCGGATCACTTTAACATATTGCTTCCCAGGAACTTCTCTTTAACATATTGCTTCCCAGTGTTAATCACTTTAACATATTGCTTCCCAGTGTTAATCACTTTAACATATTGCTCCCCAATATTTAGGATAAGGAGTACGATAAAAAATGCTGGATCATCTTAAGATCCGACACCCTAGCCTTTTTTAGTTAGCTTTATAAGGCTAACTAACGAAAATATCACGACTTAACCTAACCAATCGTTAGGTCAACTGTACGCCCTTAACGATTGGTTAGGTTAGGTCGTGATATTTTCGTTAGTTAACCTTATAAAGCTAACTAAAAAAGGCTGGGTGACAGATCTTCAGATGATCCAAAATGTTCGCTTTAATAAAGTAAAGGCATAAAAAGTAAATCATAACATGTTAAAATATTAGATTGAAAGTAAATTTATTAGAATTGTTGCGCTAAATGGTCACACAAAGTGACCAACCAACCTTTCTCTTTTTAACATATTGCTTCCAAGTGTTAATCACTTTAATATATTGCTTCCCAGGAGGGATCACTTTAACATATTGCTTCCCGAATGCTTTGGGAAGCAATATGTTAAAGTGATCCAATTTGTCTGTACTTAAAGCTTTACTTCCAGCTACGAAATAACTTATTACGTCTTTGCATTTTGCGTTTACAATAGCGTTTTGCAGTGTATTGTACAGGGAGTTCATAAAGTCACGCGAGTGAATAGGCATATTCACTCGCGTGACTTATGAACACCCTGTAGTATTGTAGTGTAGTATTTTATGTCTCTCTCATTTTTAATTTCATAACGTTTTGTTTTTCAAGAGAAAATAAATCTTATTTTAAGTATTTTCACTGAGGCTGGAAAGTGTACTTTTCAGAAACGTTTGAATTGGGATTAAAGATGCATATCACCAGTCTAATTGCCTTTAAACTACAATTTCTAAAAATATTACTGCCGCATATATACATGTGTATATATATATAATATATATATATATATATATATATATATTAACTGCAAACAACACGCAGTATAATTAATGTAAAGAATGACGCTTGTGCAGAAGAGCGTCCGCACAAGATGAGGAGAGAGAACGAGCAAATGAAAAATGGGAGGTGCCTCATTTTTCATTTGCTCGTTCTCTCTCTTCATCTTGTGCGGACGCTCTTCTACACAAGCGTCGTTCTTTACATATATATATATATATAATATATATTATTATATATATATATGTGCGTGAGTGGGTGTATGTAAAAGAAGCGTGATTGGTTGATACTTACAAATTAAAGTTGGGTTTTCAAACGTTTACGGGATTTAGAGCCGTCATGAGCATGAAAAAGAAAGTGGAAACAAGCCTTTAATCCATACTGTTTGTTCAGTTACCGAAATATAAATCGAAATAAAAACCCAAAACTGCCATTGATCGAGAAATAACTTTATACCACGCCTTCTCTTTTTTATGACTTGTTATTAAGTTATAATGGGTTAAATGCATTGAGTTTCCGAGACAAGCCCATTCTTTCGAGAAAAATTACTCGATTAAAAATCAAGAGAGAAAAAAGTAGGGTAGTTATCCCCCATTTTGTCTCTGAGGGATGGAAATTATAAATTATATATTTAAAATTCCCAATTTATTTACGAATTAAAACTACTAATTTGCTTTAGCCTTACTGGCACGATTAATAAACCAAAAAAATTTATAAGCTATATACGCCCTATACCAACCTTATTTTCCTCAATACCCCCCTACAACCTCATAACCCCAAACCTCTCTACCTCTGAAAATTCTCCAGACATATCAATAAATTTATGATCTGAATTACCATTTGAGAGTTATGCAAATATATTTTAAAACAGAGCACCGATCAAATTAGCTATTTGCATTATTATATTTTTCAGTAAAAGAAATAAAAAATGATGAAATATTGCTTCAGTGAAACGTATCAACAACGGGTACTTGTAGGTTATCTCCCCCCTACCAATTTTGACAGAATATTTTTGTTAAAACTAACGAAAATATCACGACTTAATGTTATAATTAATAATAGATCAACTGTACGCCCTTGATAATTGGTTAGGTTAAGTCGTGATATTTTCGTTAGTTTTAACGAAAGTATTCTGTCAAAATTGGTGGGGGGGAGATAACCTACAAGTACCCAACAACGTTTTGGAAACCAAAATTTTGTATATTTTTGTCAATTTCAAAGCCGAAATAGGTTAATTTGGGTAATGACTAATTTCGGCTTTTGACTGTTAGGTTACGCCATTTTATATATATATATATATATATATATATATATATATATATATATATATATTTTATTTTTTTTAATTGGGACGGAGGGGACCTACAGCTTCACGTGGGATCCGAACCACGGGTCGCGGCCATACTTTAGAGGGTGATTTCGGGGGGTGATATCGGGTAAAAAAGTTAATACAACATAGGTGCTATTTCCATCCGTTGCGGAGCTACGGACGTTTTAAGGTGCACGGTAAAAAAATAAACGAGAGTATTAATCTGATGTAGTTATTGCTACATTTTATGAGATACACCTTATAAATGTTCAAAATGTCCGCCTCGGTTTTCAATGCAGAGCCTTACTGTTCCAAACAAGAGTCCACTGCCCATTGAATCATTTCGGGGTGTTCTCGTATGTAAGCAGCGGCATCCATAATCCGACGCAAGAGTTCCTCTCTCGTTTGTACTTTGGTCTTGTAGACCATCTCTTTCATAAAGCCCCATAAAAAGAAATCTAACGGGGTTAAGTCCGGAGATCTCTGGGGGCCACGATATTGGACCAGCACGACCAATAAATACATCAGATTAATACTCTCGTTTTTTTTTCCGTGCACCTTAAAACGTCCGTAGTTCCGCAAAGATTGGATATAGCACTGTAACAGGGTGCATGTTGTGATTTTTGGCTGATCCGTTGGGTGATTGGTTGTATGGTATGTGATACGTGGCTGAATTTCGTGCGTGCTTGGACTTTTGAATTTTGGTTGCTTGAAAGCGGACAGCTGGTCTTGAACTGGAAATTTTGGTGATTAAAGCGTATAAAATTTAAAATAAGAAACAAGTATTATCGAAGGTTTCCCTGTAAAGGGATTTTTGTATTAGATTTGGTTGGAGACACAGCATACTGTAACACCAATAATCTAAGAATTGTCCTCTGCAAAAGAGGAGACGAAGTTGGGAGCCAGACCTCGCAACTTCTTGCAAGCTCTCTAAATAAACCCCTATTTTTACAAGTGCCAGTTATTTAAATATTTAATATTGTAGGTTTAAGTTTAGGTTTAGGTTAAGCTTACGTTAAGTTTACGTTTAGGTTAAGTTAAGTTTAGGTTAGGGTAATGATAACTTGTGTAGGCAGCCTGATTTGCTTTGTATTTATTAATATATAGTTTTGTAATTTAATGTTTTACTGTTCCTGGCTGGGACAGCCTCGTGCTGTAAAGGGGACATGTATATTTGTTTGTGGAATCCTGGTCACGGTAACAGCACCTACGTTGTATTAACTCTTCTTACTCGATATCATCCCCCAAATCACCATCCAAAGTATGGCAGACTGGTTGTGAAACACCGTGTGTGTGTGTATATATATATAAAATCTAACCTAACCTAACAGTCAAAAGCCGAAATTAGTCATTACCCAAATTAACCAATTTCGACTTTTGACTGTGATACATACAGTATACAAAGGCATACAAAGGACGCGAAACAGCAACAAAAACCAGCTGGTCCCTACAAAGTTATCTGTTTAAGAAAGAGGGTTAAAAGATAAAAAAATGTAAGAAAATTTAAAGACAGCGAAAGTTTTAAAGCAAAGCAAAGAAAAGAGGTTGAAAGGAAGGAAAATATATTTAAAGTTAAAATTTTAAAGTTAAAATGAGGTAATCCGAGTGAAAATTGTACAATACTTCTACGGACTAACAAATGCTTCTAACTGGGGTTTTAAGGCAAGATAAGCATCTAGTCTCGTTCATAAAGGACTCGATCGAATTATTTTGAACTACGCTGGCTGGCGATCCATTCCACAAATTAACTTACCATTGAAGAAAAAATGTTTAGCTTCATTAGAATTAAAATGTCTACCCACTAATTTGAGACCATTACCGCGAGTTGTATCTACATTCCTGAAGGTGAAATATTTTTTGGCGTCGACATTATCAAAAACTTTAATAATTTTAAATGTCAGGAATAAATCTTCTCGAATTCGCCTTTTTACAAGTGAGAATAAATTTAATGTTTCTAAATGGACAGGGTATGATTTGTTTCTATTTTAGGAATCATCTTGGTACTGACCAACTTTAATTTCTTTCCTGTCGTGCAGCCGGTGGACGATATATGGAAGATAAAATTTAAAGTTTCGATCGAGTCCAATGTTATTCCGATATGTATCCCTATTCAGTTTGAGATTCCTCTGGCCAATACGCTTGAATAATAATAATAATAATAATAATAATGTTTCGAGCTCTTTACTCTTCTTCAGAACGACAAAGGTCATGCGACGGAGGGGAGCTTTACGTAGGAACTAAACCAAGGGTCGCTACATCATTTGAACGCAGAGAGAACAAAGTTAAGGAACACGCAAAGCTTTTAATTTTTGTTCCGAAATTATCTTTAAAATTTTTATCTCTAAAAATTATCTTTTAAAAATTATCTTTTAAAAATTATCTTTTAAAAATTTTAACTTTAAAATTTTAATTTTATCTTTAAAAATTCTCCTTAAAAATTATTTTTAAAAATTTAAAATGTAATATAGAAATGCATAATACAACGTAGAAGTAAAATTTAAAACCAAATGGCGACAATATTCACTGAATGAAAACAAAAAAGTTTCGATAAATAATTATAATCAGTATAAAGTTATAGTTTATGTAATAGACAATATTCAATACTCGCTTACTTTTCATTTTGTTGTCGTTGTTGTTTTCTGTTTATGTGCTTGTTTCGTAAATTTTTTTATATAATCTGGGATTATTCATGGTATTTCTATGTACTGTAACCCGTGGCAGCACGCGCACGCACACACGCACACACACACCACACACACACTCACACACACTCACACATGTATACATATGGTGTACACTTTCGGAGGAGTTTGTGACAACGGTCAGGTGTTGATTTTTTTTTACTCCTAATACTAGGAAATATTCTATAAATTATCTAAAAAGCCAAGATTTTTTGGGGGCGTTTTTTGACTTTTGGTACTTTTTTATTCCTGTATAAAATTTTAAAAAATTTTCAAACTGCGTGGTATGGGGCGTAGCGTTTCATCCATCCTTTATTTTTCACCATTTTGTCTCTAATGATTCAACACGAAAACCTTTCTTTGCAAAATACTTTTCCTCAGTTCTCTATAAATCTTGCTTTACCACTTTTTCATAAAGCTACACAAGAACTGTAAAAATATAAGAAAAATTGTTGAAATCCAAGATAAATGAGCTGTTAATGCTCCCATTTTAAGTAAAGCGATATCCATACAGTATTTTCCCCTTTTTTTAAATGAAGCAATATTCATACAGTATTTTCCACTTTTTTTAAATGAAGCAATATTCATACAGTATTTCCCCTTTTTTTAAATGAAGCAATATCCATACAGTATTTTCCCTTTTTTTAAATGAAGCAATATCCTTACAGTATTTTCCCTTTTTTAAATGAAGCAATATCCATACAGTATTTTCCCTTTTTTTAAATGAAGCAATATCCATACAGTATTTTCCCTTTTTTTAAATGAAGCAATATTCATACCGTATTTTCCCCTTTTTTTAAATGAAGCAATATTCATACAGTATTTTCCCCCTTTTTTTAAATGAAGCAATATCCATACAGTATTTTCCCCTTTTTTTAAATGAAGCAATATTCATGCAGTATTTTCCCCTTTTTTTAAATGAAGCAATATTCATATAGTATTTTCCACTTTTTTTAAATGAAGCAATATTCATACAGTATTTTCCCCTTTTTTAAATGAAGCAATATTCATACAGTATTTTCCCCTTTTTTTAAATGAAGCAATATCCATACAGTATTTTCCCTTTTTTTAAATGAAGCAATATCCACACAGTATTTTCCCATGATATTAGTCTACAATTGAAGCAATGTGTTCATTCAAATCTACATTGTTATAATAGGAAAGGGGATCACCTGAAGATCCGTCACCACAGCCTTTTTTAGTTAGCTTTATAAGGCTAACTAACGAAAATATCACGACCTAACCTAACCAATCGTCAAGGGCGTACAGTTGACCTAACGACTGGTTAGGTCGTGATATTTTCGTTAGTTAGCCTTCTAAAGCTAACGAAAAAAGGCTGGAATGACGGATCTTCAGGTGATCCAGGAAAGATAATGGTTGTTATAATTATTTTTGTTGGAAATATATATATATACAATGAAGAGCGAGAAAGATGAGCAAAATGAATGAAGAAAGATGCGTTATTAGTAAACAAATTCAACATCAGATTTAAGTTAGCGGAAAATGAAAGATAATTTTTGAAGCGTTAACTTAACAACAGGAAAACTAGAAGTAAATATCATATATACCAAATAATTGTTTTTTTATGGGGTTGTTTAACCTTCTTCGCAACGTATGATGGAGGAGGGGACCGACAGCTTTACGTGGGTTCTTAACCACGGGTCGCTACATCATCTGGAACTTTTAAATGTTTAGATTATATATGATTAGGATTGCCAGATTTTTCAAATGCCCATGCGGGACAAAAAAATTCTGAGGTTTTTTTATAAGACCAAATTTTTTTTCAAATTGAAACTAGATTTCTTCAACGGTTACAACAAACAAAATTAGAAGAATTTTATGACAATAATATTTAACAATTAAACAGCGTGAATAAATTGAAATTATTATACATAATATTGAAATTCTAAATCAATTCATCCCTAAAAAATTTGCTTAAAAAATATTTTTTGCGAAACATTTTTGAACGCGGGATTTTGACGCGGGATTTTTGGATCAAATGCGGGACTCTCCCGTAAAATACGGGACGTCTGGCAACCCTAGGCAACCCTATATATGATACATTAGCAAACACACTATTAACCCTTAATCCGTACCCATTATGAAAGTTACGCTAGCAATACACGGGGTACTGGGGTACACCAGTACCTCGGGTAGGGTTCAAGGGTTAAGCAGCCAATCAAGAGATACGTATTATTCCTCGTATTAAGTTAATTATTCTTATGGAATATAAATAAAAGAGATACAAACTAAATGTAAATTCATAGAAAACAGATCATTTTGCCCTAAAATGAGATGCAGCGAGGGTTGTCTGCAATGCAAACTAACGACACACACTGTCGACACAGGCACGCAAATATTTATGAAATTAACCACACATTGATTATGATAACTCAGAACATTGTCGCTGTGAGTGGTGAACCACGTACGGAAGCCTTATTAGTACGTTAACCCTGTATACTGTATACTTGACAATGATACTGCGAGCTGCTTGTATCCTGAGTGGCTGTGTGGGCAGAGTAGTGCAGTGGTGGCGAACCTATGGCACTCGTGCCCATTTGGGCACGCGATTAAATTTGCCCGGCACGCCTAAGCATAGAAATTGTTATCCAAAACATGAGTATAAAATAATAGACTTAAACTTAATGTTTATAATTTGGTGTAATATAAATAAACTTTGGTGGGCACGCGAATTTTTTTTTATGGTTTACACGATTTTTTTGGGCACGCGACTGTGAAAAGGTTCGCCACCCCTGGAGTAGTGATTTGAGTAAAATAGGGAAACCTTCAAATTTAAACGTAATGTATTAACATACGTGCCTTAAACATTAATAATATATATATATATATATATATATATATATATATATATATATATATATTATCAACGTTTAAGACACGTATGTTAATACATTAAACGTTGATAATAACCTCGTAACCTCGTAGCAGTTCCGTGCGTTGGTGTCTCTTCACACGAAGGTCAAGCTTATATAACATTGGTTAACCTTGGTTTTTGCTTCCGCCCGAATTGTTCATTCTGACGAAGATCAATCTTGTCACTCCGCCTTAGACCTACAGTTTAACGTGGAATCCGAACCATGCCCCACCAGCAGCCCAGCGTCTTAACCACTAGGCTACCCAGGGTACCAATTTAGCTACCAACCAAATTTTTTTATCATCATTTGAAAGGATGAACAGTTGGGTTTTGCTGCGCGCCGCCGGGTCTCGATCCCGGGGCCGATAGATTCGTAGTCAGCGACGGGAACCACTGCACCACCGAGGCTCAATAGTCGCGCAACTCAATATATATATATACGAGTAACTTTATATACATTGGGTTGCGCGTCTTTAGAAACACCCTGTATATTCTTTTCGTTTGAAGAAACGTTGTGTCACGTTGTACTGAACATGTATTTCGTTACGTTTGAATTCGTATCATGAAAAGCATAATTTTAATCGATATAATCATTACTGTTTTGTAAAGTAACCAGTCCTGTACAGTAATCAATTCTGTAATCAACTCTTCAAAATATTCTAATTTCATTAAGTACCTTTAATCTTTTTATTTTTTATTTTTTATTAAGTATCATTTATCTTCTATTAAATATACAATAAATCATTTAATTTAAAATTATGTAACATTTTGCAAACTTTATATTGCTTTTATTATTATTATTATTATTGCTATTGTTATTATTTTTTGTTGTTGTCACTATTACTATCACTTCCCACTTTCACTATTTTCATATAATAAATAAGGTAAATGGTATCAATTTTGCGTAAAAAGACTCCCCATTTCTAAGGGCCTATTCAGATTAGAGTACTGTGAATATATCAATGTCATAAATATCTAAAAATTGTAAAACTCTAAAAAATACTTTGTCACTTTTATTCTTTTGTGAATAAACTTTTGAATCTTTTGAAAGAATATTTGTATAACTCTGCATACAAATAATTTAGATCAAGGATTCCCAAACTTATTTTCTCCTGTATATCACTGACAGCAAAACAAACCAATACATTGCCATTATTTTACTTCTCCAAGCTACAAATCTTAAATTTAGTTCAGCTTTTATTTTATAGTTCACTGATATTTAATTTGTTTATATTAATGTATCACTAAGTAGTATCTCACGTACTACACAGTTCGGGAACTGCTACTTTAGATAATAAATACATTGATTTGTCTAGAGAATTTTCAATTCTGATGCTGGAAATTAAATGTGAAAGGGATGGTGGTCGTAGGAAGAGACTGTAGACAACAATCGACCAGGGAAGTACTCCAGTGGGGGATGTTAGGCAGGAAATGTTTATCCTGTCACTGTCCTCCTTAACTGATCTTTTTCGGTGTCTCATCTACCATGTAAACAGTCTAGCATGCTCTCAAACACACTTCTCTCACTATTTTTCACTACACATATACACTACATAATCTTCTCAAAATTAAAAAATAATGGTAACGACTCCAAAAGCTTTGGAGTTCCCTGGGGAAGGGACCATCAATGTCCCCACTTCTGGATCACCCGCTAACGATACAGGGAACGCAGACCAGAGTAGCAGGACTGGTTCTGCTACTGACCATTCGAGATGTTCTGGGCCTCTACTTGATTCACTTTTCATAAACTGCAACATTCGAGGCCTTTCCTCAAATTTCCGATCTGTTGAACACCACCTCTCTTTCTCTAAACTTCATATTCTCTTCCTCACTCAAACTCAAGTGTCTGGGACGAAGGACAGTAACCCCTTTTCTGTACCCTCTTACTTTCTCTATACTCCATTTCATTCCAAAGGTGGATGTTGCGTATATGTACGCAATGACAAGAGGTTAGGTATGCTGTTCCGGCTCCGCAGTTTCTTCACCCCCTCTCAGTTGCTGTCACTGTACAAGGGTCTTGTCCGTCCATGTATGGAGTACGCTTGTCATGTGTGGGGTGGCTCAATTCACACAGCTTTACTTGATCTGGTAGAATCAAAAGCTTTTCGTCTCATCAATTCCCTGCCTCTTACTGACTCTTTAATCCCTCTCTCTTCGCGCAATGTTTTCCTCACCTTCTCTATACTGTCGCTATTACAACGGACACTGTTCTTCTAAACTCTAACAGCATGCCTCCTCCTTTAAGGAGAAGACGCAGTATCAAACTTTCGACACATTCTTATTCCTTTTCCGTCCAACTCTCTAACGCAAGAGTTAATCACTATTTTCAATCTTAAATCTAGTCAACGGTGAACTCTGGAACACTCTTCCTCAATCCATCTTTCCCCCCTGTTTATGTCCTTCAATCTTTTAAACGCAGAGTGTCCAGACATCTCAAAAATCTTGAACCTTGAGTTTGGCCCTCTTCTTCCTCTATGGTGGGTCGGGAGTTGTGGGCATTCGCCCCTGGCCCCCCTCCTTCCTGCATAAAAAAAAAGACTGAGGAACAAAGTTCAGCATATAGCTTATGTATTTTCTTTGTTTACTGATAAAAGCAAACGTGTAAGCAAGGGTTTATTTATTCAGAAGGTTAAAGCATATTTGCAGTTTCACTTCCTGATATATATATCAGGATGTAACATAAATTCTGCTCGATTAGAAAACGGACGATAGATAATAGAATAACCTCAAGATAATGTGAAATAGTTTTAGAAATGTTGCAAAATACACGCGGCGACACGTTTTATCACGATACAGAATGACTTAGGCTCGTGTAGGCTTAGGCTAGTGTAGGATTAGGCTAATGAATATTTTCTCTGGTGTTCTTCATAGTTACAACACCACCCCTATGATATTACAGTAATTGAAAAAACATGGAGCCCACGAAAGAGCATATTCGACATGTGATGCTCTATGAGTTCCACAAAGGATCTAACGCTAGTGAATCCGCAAAAAACATTCAAAGAGTTTATGGAAATGATGTTGTGAGCGAATGGATGTGTAGGAGATGGTTTGAGAAGTTCAGAAATGGAGACTTCAGTCTGAAAGATTATCAACGAACAGGACGACCAAATGAGATAGATGAAGAGTTGCTGAAAGCAACAGTGGAGGAAAACCCAACGGTAACTGTAAGAGAACTTGGCCTGCAACTCGGCATTAGCCATATGACCATTCATCGTCATTTGAAGCTGTTAGGAAAACTAGTGAAGGTTGGAAAATGGGTTCCGCATGATTTGTTACAAGCGAATCTTCAACATCGAATCGATATTTGCACATTACTGCATTCTCGGCAACTGCAGGCACCGTTTTGAATCAGATCGTCACTGGGGATGAAAAATGGGTCTTCTATAACAATACTAAGCGTCGACATCAGTGGCTTACCATGAAACAAAGCCTGAACCTCAGCCAAGGAATGGACCCCATCGAAAGAAAATTTTGCTATGCGTTTGGTGGGAAATGCAAGGAATATGCCAGATATGCCAGATAACCAAACAATCACAGTTGAAGTCTACTGCCAACAACTCCAACGATTGAAGATGGCATTACAAGAAAAACGTCCTGCATTAATTAATCGCAGAGGTGTTCTATTCCACCAGGATAACGCGCGCCCTCACACTGCTCAAATCACCACTGCCCAATTGGAGGCATTTGGTTGGGAAAAAATGCCTCATCCACCTTATTCTCCGGACATCGCACCTTCAGACTACCACTTATTCAGAAGTCTGCGACACCACCTGGATGGACAAACGTTGCAATCCAGGAAAGTAGGGATGTACCGATTCCAGAATTTTGGCCGATACCGATACTCGTTTTTCCAACGATACCGATACTCCGATACTCAAAATAGGCCGATATTTTGCCGATACCGATATTTTATTTTAAAAATCAATAAAAACATATTTTATCAATAATTATTTATACAGTAATAGTCGTACATACTGTAGCACATTCAATGTATAAATATAACGTACTGAAATAAATTTAACCACAAGAGAGTAGACACTATTTATAACTACGTATGCCACTATATAGTTACTAATTACTACATTACTCTAGTCCAACTTGGGGCCCGAGGTGCGTTGCATAAGTATACCTCTAGATATAAGTCCTCCCTAGGCGTTAATGTTTAATTCTAGTGAAAAATTGATGTAATAATCTCGTGATACGCAATTGGTTTCAAATTATAGCAGTTTAAAAAATAAGAGGAAGAAATTAAAGATTATGAAACTTCATATGTATTCAGTAAGTTTATTCAAATGAAAATTTATTCAATTGCATTTTATAAATAATTAAATATTAATTTTAAAATGAGAACTTGAAAAAGTATCGGCAGTATCGGTCGATACCGATACCGATACATCGGTACATCCCTGCAGGGAAGCTATCGAAAACGAAGTGATCGCCTTTTTTAACTCGAAACCAAGGGATTTCTTCGAACGTGGCATAAAAAAAGAAGGGAATTATATTGATGATTAATTTGTCATGTCATTTAATTTTTGATGTGAATAAACTAAAAAATCGCTATTGTTGAAGAATGGGAGTAAGTAACTGCTTTTCCCGATTTTTATTTATTTATTTTATTTCTATATTTCTTGTGTGTGTGTGTGTGTGTGTGTGTGTGTGTGTGTGTAAAGTGTCGTTTTCGGCAACCTCTATATTTCAAATTTTATATTTTCGGCGAACATTTTTCTCACCTGTACGTAAGCTCGACGTAGTATTTTTATAAGTTTTTACAAGAAAATTTTAGACTGTCTTTCATTTTACTTTTCTTTTAGATTTTAGAACGTTGAAAATTAGAGATTAATTTTTGAAAAATTACTAGAACGAACTTTTCATGAAGTCATTTGTCGTTCCATCCGTTTTAATTGATATATATATATATATTAATATATATTATATATATTATATATATTTATATATATTATAATATATATACATATATATATATATAAATAAAATAATAAATAAAAAATAATAAATAATAAAATAAATAAATAAATAAATTAAATATTTTTATTTATTATTATTATTATTATTATTATAATCAGACTAAATAATAATAATTAAATAAATAAATAATAATAATAATAAATAATAAATAAATGGCTCGTGGTAATTTTACTTACGCATGCAGTCACATGCATTACAGTGTAGTACATATTAGATAAGCTGTATTTTGTCTTTTATGGTATTCTTATGAGTTATGTAGTAACCGAGGATAGAACCAATATTATATTAATAATATTAATAATAATTTTAACTTTATTTTTTTAACTTAAATAATAATTTTAAATTCATTGAGTATATTATTTACGCATGCAGTGCATGCCTTGCATTCATTAAGAAGCCGCCCCTTTATATTTATATATATATATATAAGGTGCCTCGGTGGTGTAGTGGTTAGCGTCGCTGACTACGAATCCATCGGCCCCAGGATCGAGACCCGGTGGCGGCAGCCGGCGCGCAGTAAAACCCAGCTGTTCATCCTTCTACACAATAAAGAAAGTGGTTGGTAGATAAATGGGTACCCCGGGTGGCCTAGTGGTTAAGACGCTGGGCTGCTGGTGGGGCGTGGTTCGGATTCCACGTTAAACTGTAGGTCTAAGGTGGAGTGAAAAGCTTGACCTTCGTCAGAATGAACAATTCGGGCGGAAGCTAACCAAAGCTTACCAAAGGTGTATATATACAGTATATATATATATATATATATATATATATATATATATATATATATATATCTGAGAGAACAGACATTAGGATTAGGAGCAAAGTTTGTTTGAAGCAAGTCTTAGCACAAACATAGCCCAGTTATTTACTAGTTATTTACAAAGGCATTAAAACGCGTGAGGATTAATAGGATAAATCACTTAATCTCCATTGGCAACTCAATCATAGCAAGGTTTGACGTCGCAAAGGGATCGCGCCGAACTTCAGAAGTCAAAGAAAACGAGGAGGATTACAGTATTTCCAACTTGGCCAAGTTCCGATTCCTATTTGCGATCTGAAAGCGAGTGAGAAACGCTAGAAGTGAAAATCCCAAATTTAAGAAATAATTGATTGTCCCAAGCGTGTTTTATATATATATATATATATATATATATATATACACACTCGTATATATGAAAACATTTTCGAAAATAGGTTTAACTATATTATATTGCAGTTAAAATTACAATATTTAAATATGTTTGAGAATATTATAGATTTTAAAACTTAGATGTACAGACATCTGTCAGAATAAAATGAATACCTGACAAAATTGTATGCAAAGACTATGCTTAAATTTTGCAATCAGAGAATTTGTATATCACGAAAGATACTTTCTGAGTAAATAGTATACTGCTAGTGTTCGATACGTATAACTATTTACTAAGTTATTGAGTGAGTGTAGTTAGGCAAAGTGCGAGGCAAACAGATCGAAATCTTGGGCTTTCAAATGCAGCGTTTACTATAATATTATCGCGAAGTTCTGTCAGATAAGTTAAACCAAGAAACCAGCCATCGAATATGAGGGTCATCACTGGTTTTACGGAAGGGCAGGGAGAGTCCTGCCGGCACGGATCTAATTAAGGCACAGGGTTTTCGTAAGGTAAATAATATCACTTCGGCGCAGCGAGCAATGAATGTTATTTGCGTATAAACTGGGCTACATCGGATGTGTAAATCGGCGTAAAACCTTGCTTGAGTAAAGCGAAAAATTAACACGCATTGGTCAAGACGGTACACGTAAACCGATGACATTTTGGAGGTTCCTTCTGATCTTAGGCGAGTCTCAATTTACTTAACTCACAAAGAATACACGCAGAAGAGGTGAGTAAAAGGAGCCAAGTATTCCAGGTTCGTATCTGCAACCCCTACAGTTAAAAACTATGGTCTTAATGTAGTAGTATGGACTGCTGGAAAGGAAGTCCTAATATCCACCGAAGAACATCGTAATTCTATTATTTATAGATTTTTTAGAATCATTTGTTCTTACTGCGTCAGAAGAATTTTATTTTTCAGCCGAATACATATATGCTGCAGGAGGTTTGTACCTCATGCCTGTCACACCCACAAAACTACCATTCAGTGTAAGAGAAAAGAAGGGCTCTCCCCCTGACCCCTGGACCCCCAAACATGAATCCTTTTGAACACGTTTGGAAAGCACCTTGATCGTCAATAATACGAAAATTCATTGCCTCTTTGGTAAGATGTGTTTCAGCCTTTTATGACTCCCCATGTAAAAAAATAGTCTCATATTTTTCCTGTTTTGTCTACGTCTTAAGGGTGTTATGTACCATAAGAAAATTTCGTTCGGTCTTTTGTTACAACGATGTTTTCTTTTATATATATATATATATATATATATATATATATATATATATATATATATATATATATATATAGGAGAAGAGGGGCGACAAGCTTCACCTTCGCGAAATGAGAAATCATCGCGCGGAACATTTGTAAGGTTGTAAGGTACATATATTAAAATTTAAGGTTCACCACAAGGAATTTTTCAAGTCCAAAATAATGGCCTGAACCTAATCTAACTTACTTAAAGAGTAAAAATTCATTGTCGTGTGTGTGTGTGTGTGTGTGTGTGTGTGTGTGTGTGTGTGTATACAGTATATATATATATACTGTATAGACACACACACACTATATATATATATATATATATATATATATATAACCTTGGTTTTGTTTCCGCCAGAATTACTCATTCTGGCGAAGGTCAAGCCTGTCACTCCACCTTAGACCTACAGTTTCACGTGTAATCCAAACCACGCCCCACCACGGGCGGTCAGAAATTACGAAGTCTTCGTATATATGACGATGAAGTTTACACTTAAAATGTGAAATGCATCATATATATATATATATACACACCTAAAATCACAAAATAACACGTGACCTTATTAATCAGCAAACAACCACAGGGAAAAGGAAACACAAAGTCCGAGCGCTTTCGTGATATATTCACATTATCAAGGAGGAACAGTTCCTCCTTGATAATGTGAATATATCACGAAAGCGCTCGGACTTTGTGTTTCCTTTTCCCTGTGGTTGTTTGCTGATATATATATATATATATATATATATATATCCCCGCAAGGGGGTTCTAAGCTCGTGCTCTTTGTGCTCGTTTGTACGTGCTTGTTCCTGGAGGTTTCACGTGCGCCCTCCCGGCCCTAGCACCCAAGGATGATGGGGCTCGACCCTGCAGTCCTTGTCATCCTTGGTCCTTTTCCACTTCGACTGTCCCCTCCACCCTTTCTTTTTCCTCTGTCTTTCCTCTCACTTTTTCTTTGTTTTTCCGCCGAGATATGCCCTTTTAAATAGAGACGAATCGGTTCTTCCCGAACTTAAAAATTTTATATAGTATATATATATATATATATATATGAGAAATAAAAAGTAAATGTAGAAACATAACCCGATGATGCAAAGGTCGTAAATGGCTTATTGATTTCTCTTTGGGAAGTGACCAAATTGTACTCTTGTTTAATTCCAAAACTGCTTCAAAATTTCATTTGAATATTTGCGAGTGATGAGTTCGTTGTTTCGTCGTACTCTATATTTGCTTTCCACTGTCAACGGTTTTGATGATGAAGTTGTAATATTTTATGCTTTGCCTTGTGCCAGTCATAGGCCGATCCAGATGGGCGGGGGGGGGGGGGCAGGGGGCTTAATTGAAGCAACGTGGACGTAAGTATTCAAACGTTTTACCTAATTTCGTTTAACCAGGATGTATGGGGCCTCCAAATTAAGCACCGTTGCTTCAATTAAGCCCCCTGGCCCCCCGTCTAGATCTGCCTATGGTATCAGTCAACATATCAGTGTAAAACCTTCCTTCTCTTTCGTCGGAATAATGTAATTATCTAGACACTGTTTTATTAATAATTATTTTATTCTTCTCATGCATTAACAGTACGCAGAATATACGATGACAGATTTTTTGACATTCATACCGATATACGAGGCTCTACCCGGAAGAAGTGGCTAAGCGACAAAGGTAAAAATCGCCAGAAAACACAGTTAAACGTTGGACTAAATTTGGAAGTGGCATAAGTTTTGAACTTTCAATTTGGTACAACTTTAACTGCGTTTTTTGGCGTTTTTTAATTTTGTCACTTCGCCACTTCTGCCTTGGAGGACCTCGTATGAAACTGGCTATGAAATCAAAAAATTTATAATTTTTTCCATCGATGATCAAGAGAGAAAAAATATTTAAGATACATAAATGAAGGTTATTTACGAATTTGGGCAAATACATTATGTAAAATAGTGTAAAAAGCTTATATACAGTAAGGTTATGGAAGAAAACATTTTACCTATTTTGCCAGTAACAACTCGCAATCACTTTCAATTATTGTTAGAAGCAAAAACCTCAAGAAAATACGAGTCATAGAAGAGTAAAAAAGTAATTGAAAACAGAAAATGAGTTGGGTAAGAACCACAAGATACACATGCGCCACACAGTAACCACAAACTCCACCTCCACCGACATACACACCTAAAAAAAAAAAATCTATAAAATAATCATTGCGCCTATTTCGACATGAGAATATCAGGCAGACTCCTTCAAACAGACAATATACACACACACACACACACACACACACAACACACACTTTATATGAGGAACGCAAAAGTTATTGAATGATATACCATTAGATAAGAGCCTAATTATATTTTCTGGAGAGAGGCTGGAAATGGTTAAAGATAATGAGATCCAAATGCGCCAAAAACAGATAAAACGATTACGGAAAAAAAATCCTGCATTCGAGAAGAGGAAGAAAGATAGAAGTAGAAAAATACTCTTTTCAACATTGCATTTGAAGACACAAGTACAGTATATTAATATTCATTAAATTACAAAAGGAAATAGGCAGAGCGGTCTAAATTTTGAATGTACGCTATGTTATTTTTATGTCTTGCCTAATATTGTAGAATGATAGTCAAATGCAATTAGGTAAAGAACCCCTGGAATATTTGGGGAAATACAGTATGCATGCTTAATATTGGTGCTTACAGTCATAGGCGGCGGAAGAGGGGGAGGCCTGGGGGCCGGCGGCCCCGTCTTAAATTGACAAAGCAAGGCCAGGACCCCCTTGCCAGCGAAGAAATTTTGAAATTTTAAACTTTGAAAAACAAATTTCTCGAAGTAAA
Organism: Bathynomus jamesi; assembly: GCA_023014485.1. Lineage (NCBI taxonomy): Eukaryota > Metazoa > Arthropoda > Malacostraca > Isopoda > Cirolanidae > Bathynomus > Bathynomus jamesi. The sequence continues at coordinate 977,653 of JAJOZX010000485.1, forward strand.
ATTTACTTTGTGTTTGGGCTATGTAACATACAGTATTTCGTAAATTGTAAGTTCGTAACTGTAGCACTTTAGCATGCTCGCGCAACCTAGTGAATGTAGTCTAGTAGTATGTCAATCAATCCTACTTTACCCCTTCTCCTCTTGCGCGATGACGTTCCGTCGTCACTGTTTATGGTGTATATATATATATATATATATATATATACACACACACACACACACACATACTAGGCGTAATATCCCCCATGAACTAACAACAGCGCTTGAAAGTCAAGTGGCGTGTCAGGGAAGATTGCGCTCCATCTCTCTGTGGACTATCTATACGTTGTATAAGATGTTATACTAGTGGGAGAGGCGATAGAGAGAAATAGAGTTTGAGGACTGACTACCTCGTCTAGTTATTCCAATTTTTTATTTAAGATTTGGACTAACACAACTCTTTGGTAAGCGTCGTTTACGTTTGTGAAAGAATTGACGGATTTTAACGAATCAAGCACCGTTTTCATTCGTTTTGCGAAGTAATAATTTCTCTGCTCAAAAGGAACTGATAGTGATTTTGGTAGCTAACATCCTCATCGAGTTCTGTTATATTATAAGTGTATATAGAGATAATAGTCCCATTCTTTTGCTGTAACATTATCATTTCTCTCAGGAATAATTTCAGTTCGGTAAGTAATTTTAAAGTAATCGGGAAACAGCGAATTAATCCATTGTAACAAAAAGAATTTTATATGAAGTAGTTACTCTAAAGCTAATTCATTTTTAGACTTTCAGTGATATCGATGAAAATGGCACACCTTATATCTTCACCCTAACATACTATCAAATTTACGTTCAAAACTTTGTAATTGCCAAGAGTCAATGTAGATTTTTAGGAGTGGATCACATGACGTTAACTTCACTTTAAACCAAACATAATAAAGAGTTTTCAATCACTGTTACTTCATCTTTTCAATTTAACAAATAATTCAAGACTTTGACATGCGTTTTTTTTTTTTTTTTTTTATTCAAAATATAGATTTAAGTTCAAACGAACCCTCTCTTCCCTCTGATCAGTTTGAAAGTGAGGAACTGTGCATTGGTGAGTTATGCAAATAGAAAACGCAAAGCAAAGCTGACAGTTTACCTTCGACCTTTTGATGGTACTTTACATTCAACAAATTCATGTTTGTCACAAAGTATTTTGTCACTGCCATAAAGTTTACTGCTATCATTAATACATATTCATGGTAAAGTGAGCTGTACTTTACTATCACAAGCGTTAAAATTTTTACCTTCAGAAGTTAGAAGACTGTTGCAGATTAAAAATTTTGTGTATACCGTATCTTCACCGTGTGTGTGTATATATATATATATATATATATATATATTGTAACCTATATATAGGCTGTAACTCTTTATGTACTTCAGTGTTCCTGAGGATGTCATTAGACGAAAGCTCTTGAGCACCATTCTGTGTTTCCTTTCCTTCGTGGTTTTATTCATCATATATATATGTGACGTTTTCTTTTAGAGTTTTTTAATATAAATACTGTAAATATGCAAATAATGAAATGGCTTCCAGACCACAATTTTTCTGAATAAGACATCCTTGAATAGGTTTACTTGAAAGTAGGAAAAGTATTAACAAAAAGAGTTAAGAACGTCCTAATTATTTCCTTTGCCGCTTTTTAACTCCTCAAAAAAGGGGAAGTAATAAATATGCTAAAATTATACTTTTTATATAGTATTTGAAAGCGCCCTTTTAACAACTGTTAAAATTACCACTCAGTGTTAGAATTCCCATAGTGAGGCTCTATATATATATATACAGAGTGTCCCAAAACAACGTATACATTTTTAAAAAATTTATAACAGGAGAACCCACTAACAGATTCAGATGATTTTTATTTCTTTTTATAGCCTATAGCCTAAGGAGATACAAAAGCGAAATTGTTAACAGCCTTGGCTAGCCTAAGGAGATACAAAATCGAAATTATTAATAGCCTTGCCTGCCTACAGTAAACATGGAAAATGGAAGTGTGCGCTTATCATTTGAGCAACGAAAATGGATACTAAAGTCGTATTTTAAAGTTGAGAAGATATCAAAGGTTCAACAACAGTGGAGAGACAATTTTGGAACTAATCCTCCAACTCGACTTACCATTTCACGTATCTGTGAGAAATTTGAAGTATACGGTACTGTGCATGATGTGTACAAGCAAGCGACTGGGCGTCCAAAGACATCAACAGATGCTAACACTTCTGATGAAGTGCTACAGGTATTCAACCGATCACCAAGAAAATCTGTGAGACAATGTGCTCGTGAAACAGGGAAAAGTAAGACAAGTGTCCACAGAATTCTGAAGAATGCTAAATGGAAATCTTACATCCCGAGATTATTACATGCCTTGAATGAGGATGATCCGGATCGCAGAATCCAGTTTTGCGAATGGTTTCGAGTAAAAAAACACAGAAGATGGCCAATTTGCGGACAAAATTGTGTGGTCTGATGAGGCTACATTTAAGTTGAATGGTATAATTAATCGTCATAATTGCACATACTGGTCACAAGAAAATCCACCACATTTATGTGGAACGACATGTAAATTTACCGGGTATAACTGTCTGGTGTGGTTTTTCTTCCAAAGGTTTGGTTGGTCCATTCTTTTTCGATGGTACAGTTACCGGCCATAGCTACCTCAACATGCTTCGGGGAAAAGGTTTTCCTGCAATTCGACAGTTATACGGAGATGAGGACATTTACTTTCAACAAGATGGAGCACCTCCTCATTACCATCAGGATGTCAGGAACTACCTTGATGAAACATTTCATTATCGGTGGATCGGACGACGAGGTAGTATCGAGTATCCACCACGTTCACCAGATTTGAACCCACTTGACTTTTTTTTGGGGTCATTGAAAAATGAAGTATACAGTAGAAGACCTACATCACTTGAACAACTAAAGAGCACAGTTGAAGAAGCGTGTAGAAATATCCCTACAAACATTTTTGTTGAAGTCTGCCAATCAGTGAATCAAGAGCGCAGTGGTGCATTGATGTCAATGGTCGACATTTCGAACACTTACGTGTTTAAAACAAATTAAACTATCTATTATTTCGAAGTTGTATATTTTACCTATAAAAGAAATAAAAATCATCTGAATCCGTTAGTGGGTTCGCGTGTTATAAGTTTTTTAAAAATGTATGGAACATGGAACAAGGAACACTTCTGGTAAAATTAAATCCACTATAGTCGGAATATATATACGCAGTGTGTGTATATATATATATATATATATAGAGAGAGAGAGAGAGAGAGAGAGAGAGAGAGACGCACTCGTCTTTTTTTATTTGGAACAGTAGGCCTACTTTCCGGTAGGATGTTAGTTCCCTTCCTAACGTAAACAAGAGCTGTGAAAGAGAAAAGGTAGGAAATAAGTACCTCTCATATTTCGAGGAGAAAGAAAATGACCATTTTCTAAGAAGAAAGCAAAGAAAAAACATAAGAAATGTCTAAACATAGTAAGAAGCAAATTAAATAATGCAAATTACTCTAAAATCATAAAAATGAATAAAAAACAAATTTTGTCTCGAGAATACACTGTTGCATACGTCTGTAATTGTAAAAGTGACATTGACAGAACTGTTGGTCTGAAATGTCTACTGCGCAACGCGAGTAAGTACTAAGAAAGCATCAATTTTGGGAAAAAAAAAGAGGCAGTAAAAATCATGGATAATAAAAATTTAAGTCTTTATAGTTATGCTTACGTCATTTGAGTGCGTGGATTGAGAGTTATACAAACTGGATTGTAAAATGTTGGAAACGAAGAATGTAAAGAGAAGAATTTAGTTGAAGAAAGAATTATATACGTCAAATTTATGGATATTGTACGATGAGAAGGACGAGAACGTCACTAATATAAATAGGGCAAAAACTAATGAGGAAAATGTACTAGTTGAAATGCAAAAGGCATACCACATCAGGAACGATAAGGTGAGCGTCAGTGAAGCCAAGATTAATGAGAATAACGATAGATAAGTAATCATACGACAAAAAGGAATATTACGATTGTCGTCAACGATAAGAAAAAATACACTAAAGGGGAGGAAAGAACGGGAAGGAGAAGGTAAGAAATAGCGACAAAAACCAAAGAAAGAAATTGAATTTGAGTAAAAGTCAGAGAAAAGAATGAATCAAAGAAACGTATCATTTGTTAAATCATGTAAATATCATGTAAATATGTCCTCAAATGCATATATTTATATTACCATCCTAAAAGAGACAGCGCCCGTAGCTCAGTGGGTAATGCCGTTCCCCTTAAGCGAAATGAAGACATCGAAATCGAGGGTTCGATTCCCGATGGTGCTGGTAAGTAATCCAGGAATTAGACCATGCAATCATAGGGCCCATTACTCTGAGTTCTGTGTCAGTGTCTGACCCTCTTGACTGATTATATCATTCTAGAAAATGCTTCAACCTGATAAGGGCAAATACTTGTGGATATGGAACGAACTGCTCCATACCCACAAGTTCTATGTTCCTTGCACCTTCCAAGCTCTGTGTCCCTGCGACTTTCTGCGTGCAGACATTCAGTCACGGAAGGGAAATTTCTTATATGGCATGCCCTTATTTCCACGTCAAGGGTATACAGAAAGGAGACAGGAGAAGAACATCTCAAATTCCAAATAAAAGTAGAGAACACGAGATCAGTGAAGCTCTTTTTTCTTAGACGAAATAAAATCATAAAACGAAAGGCTTACATTTATTATAAAAGACCAGAATTCTCAGATGTACAGTATGTATTACATCAATATATCCACCATCCACCTGTCCAAACACACTCACAGCTAATCCACGTAGGGCACGTCCTCCTTTGTTTACAAGTGCAACGAACGTCCACCCACTGTCGACAAAAATTCCCCTCACAAAAAAATAATGATAATAATCTTCAACGCAAAGTACATTAACCTTTCATCCTTACTACATGCAAATGCAAGTGTACAAGGACTGCACAATGATAAAGTAGGTTGCAAATTACAATATCTGCAAAGTTTAGCTCAAGAAACAAACAAAACTATGATATGTTTATCGGAAACTCATTTACATAAATGTGAAAAAAGATGTAAAACCTACAAAGAAGACTCTGAAATAGCTGTAAATGACTGCAATTTACTTAGAGTTGATAGATTTTTTAGAATAGTAGGAGGATATTGTATTTACATATTTACATAATACCATAATATTTGAAATATTCAATTTAAACGCAAAAGAACGAACTTGAAATTGTTATAAATATAATAAACACTATAAAACCACTGCAAATCCCACTATTAACTGTTAATTTCTACAGTTTTCATGGAAAAAAAAATTATATTTCTATGTTGAAAAGTTTCATACAACATATCAAAAGAAGAAGGAATTCAAGCCAAAAAACTAATAGATAATATGGGAAAATATACACTTACCCAACAAGCTTGTGAAGCATCTCGAAAAGAGAATACATTCGAGTTAATTTTGACAAGTAAGTGGCATGATAATAAGTAAAAATGTAACGTAAACGAATATTTATGACCACAAACTAATCAAAATAGAAATGAAATGAGAAACCAAGTAACTTAAAATTCATTCTAGCGAAAGGTTAGTAACTATGGATTTTAAAAAAAAGTGTAGTCGACAAGTATAAATGTAGAATTAAAGAAAATAAAATGGAAATTATTTCATGAAAAAAATCCTGAAGAAATTTTACCAATTGTAGAAAGCGAAATAGAACCAATACCGTTGAAGCATATCGAAGAGAAAAAAAGAGAAACTTAGTAAATTCGAGAGAAAACAGAAAATTATTTAGATATGAAAACAAATTGTAAAAAGTATCCTCAAATGCAAAACAGATTCAAGGAGACTGAAATTAGACAAAAGCTGCGTGAAACAGAAATGAACTTGAGACAATCATTCATTTACAATACAGGCGAGGAACAGTAAACCTGAAAAATAACCCCAAAATATCTTTACACCTTCGATAAAAGGTAAATAAAATGTAAATAAAATATTGGACCATAAAAAGTAATAATAACGAATATACAAATGATCCATAAAAAAATTAGCGCACCACTGAAAGAACAATTCAGCTTTATGTTTAACACCCCTAAACCCTAAACCCTTAAAATCTGAATGAATTTTCCACACTGATACAAATCGATCAAAAACGATACGTACACAAACTTCCAAATAGATTTTGAATTCTCGGAAGGGAATATGATTAATGCTTCATCACAAATATAAGAAAACTCAGCACCAGGACCAGGGACAGAGTATTATGTTTTTAATAAAGTCCAAGGAGAGTATATCCAAGCTATGGAGGTCTATCGACAAAGCACAAATCCCTTTCATATTAAGGAATGCAAACATTGCTCCAATGACAAATGCAGTTTTTGCATTGAAACAGTTGGCAGAGAGGTACAGAGAGGGCAGAAGGCGTTGCACATGGTTTTTATTGACTTGGAGAAGGCATATGATAGGATACCACGGCAGGAAGTTTGGAGATGCTTAAGGGAAAAGATGGTACCGGAGAAGTATGTTAAACTGATCAAGGGGATGTACAGGGGAGTAACAACTAAGGTGAGGAGTAGCGTGGGTGTGTCAGAGAGCTTTGGGGTGGAAGTTGGTCTGCACCAAGGATCAGCTTTGAGCCCCTTCCTTTTCAATGTGGTATTCGATGTGTTGACGGACAGGATTAGAGGGGAGGCGCCGTGGTGCATGATGTATGCAGACGATGTTGTGTTGAGTGGGGAGACGAAAGAGGAGGTGGAGCAGCAGTTGGAAAGTAGGGGATGAGAATTAGCCGAAAGAAGACCGAATATATGAGATGTGATTTGCAGCAGGACCGAGGAGGGAAGTGACATTGAGTGGAGAGCGTGTTAAGAAGGTGGAGTATTTTAAATACTTGGGGTCAACAGTGGATGCAGAGGGGGAGCAGAGAGAGAGATAAAATGTAGAATACAGTCGGGGTGGAAGAACTGGAGAGACGTATCAGGGGTGCTCTGTAATAAGAGGGTCCCAGTGAAACTGAAGGGAAAGGTATTCAAAACAGTGGTGAGGCCGGCAATGTTGTATGGAATGGAGACTGTGCCAATGAAGAAGAGCAATGAAAGAAAAATCGATGTGGCTGAAATGAAGATGTTGAGATGGATGTGTGGAGTGACGAGGAGGGATAGGGTCAGAAATGAGCATATAAGAGGAACAGTGAAGGTGGCGGAAGCATCTAAGAAGGTGCAGGAGGCCAGGCTGAGGGGTATGGACACGTCAGGAGAAGAGAGGAGGAGTATGTGGGGCGCAGAGTGCTGGAGATGGAGTTGCCGGGACGGAGAAGAAGAGGAAGACCGAAGACGAGATGGAGGGACTGTGTGGTGGCGGACATCAGGGAGAAGGACTTGGAGGAGGACGTGGTATACGACAGAGGAGAGTGGAGAAGACGAACCAAAAACAGCGACCCCATGTAAAGATGGGATAATAAGCTGCGGAAGAAGAAGCTCCAATGACAAAAAAGAACTTTTTATTTGTCACATGAACAAAAATGGGTGGATATTATAGGTTTTTTACCGCTGAGTTCAAAAATGGCCTCAAAATTTTTCTATCACTCACCAATATTGAATGAATCGAAAATGAAATTTGGACTAATTTATAGGCGTAATAGCAATATCAAAGTAGAAAATGCACATTGAATTCACCTAAAATATGGCTACTGATGATTTACGTTTGTATTTCGCCTCTGGGCCATCCCTTGACAATGTCCAGCAGTAGTCATCCAACATGCTGGGGCTCCACTTGCCCTGGTATCGCTTCTCCATCGTGAATATTTGTTGATGAAAGCGTTCCCCATGCTCATCGCTAACATCGCCTAAGTTTGTTGGGAAGAAGTCGAGATGTGAGTCAAGAAAATGAATTTTCAACGACATGTTGCACCCCACGTCTTTGTAGGCCTTGAGAAGTTCTTCAACAAGGGACTCTTAATTTTCGGCCTTGAAGTTTCCGAGGAAATTTGTGTTCACTACTTTAAATGCTCTCCAAGCTGCTCCTTCAACTTCACTTAGAGTTTCATCAAACGCGCTGTCTCTCATGATTTCTCTAATTTGCGGGACCACAAATATCCCTTCTTTGATTTTGACCTCGCTGATCCTCGGAAATTTCTGTTTCAAGTAGAGACCCCCCCCCCCCCCCCCGCCATTTTGATCCATAGTCTGAACAAAATTTTTCATTAAACCAAGTTTAATATGTAGTGGTGGCAAATAACTTTTTTTGATTAAGAAGAGGTGAACTGGTGAGATTTTTATGCCCTGGAATCAACGCTTGTCGAAGTGGCCATTGTTTCTTTGAGTAATGGCTTTCCCGTGCTTTGCTGTTCCATTCACAGAGGAAAAAACAGAATTTCGTATAACCCAGTTGTAAACCAAAAAGAAGTGCAATCACTTTCAAGTCTCCACAGATATGCCAAGTTTATTTATCATATTGGATATGTTTCACAAACAGGTGCATATTGTCGTATGATTCCTTCATATGTACGGCATGTGCTAATGAAACTGAAGGGTATTTATTTCCATTATGGAGTAATACAGTTTTTAAACTCAGCTTCGAGGAATCAATAAATAGGCGCCATTCGTTTGGATCATGCTGTTGGACAAGGGTTTTCATGAGAGGGTAGAAAGTTTCTTTGATGCTTGCGGTAAAAAGATATCTTAGTGCCTTTTTCTTGAAGATTCCAACTTTTCAACCTGGAAGCCGAAAGTTCGGATTGATCTTTTGACAATTTCAGATCACAGACAAAGCTCGCTCAGGTCTGCTTGAGATATTAAGTGAGGCTCTGTCGATGAACAAGATGGTTCAAACATTGGATCAATATCGTCCGTTAGTAAATCATGTTGAGCTTCGTCATTACCGTTGTACATCAATTTCATTTTCATCATCTAAACTCCACGTTTCCGGTGGCCTTGGTACTGGCAAATGTTTATTATGTAAAACAGGCGTTATGGCTGATGATAAATTTGGGTATTGTACCATATGTTTAGATTTCGCAGTAATGCCTAGTATATTTGTTAAGCAGAAATAACAATCTGTTAAATGGTCTTTCGGCTCTCTCCATATCATCGGAACAGCAAACGGCATTTGACGAGACCCATTTAGCCAGCCTGTCAGAAGTCTTAAACACGTAATACAGCATATATGAGGTGCCCCACGTCTTGCAACCAAAATAAAGTTCGTATGCTTTTTTGACGAGAGGGGTGAAATTTCGCCTTTGAAATTTAAGTGTTAGCTCTGCACACATAACAGAAACAGTTTGGATGGTTGACACACTTGCGTGGCATTCTGTCATGAAACAATACGAATGCACTGACACAAAAAATGATTAAGGAAAATCACGAATAAAATGCACGATGTTCACTGAGTGAAATCAATTGAGTAACTGACAAATGAAAGTCAACAGTGACGTGTAGCAACTTATAAGCAGAGGAAGAGGAAGGGGCAGAGCCCGCCCCCTTCCTATTCTCACTCAAATCCTAAGTAATGTAAATTCGTGTGTCACTCTAAAACTGCGGGTGATAGAAAAATTCTGTTTTCATTTTCGTAATCAACGTAAAAAATTATACATAGTTCAAGTAAAAATATCTCTGTGACAAAAACTTTGTTGATCAGTGATATATTCAAAGGCGGTAACAAAGGAATGCCAAGGAATTATCGACCAGTAGCGGTCATCTCCTATTTTATATTGTTTTGAATGAGTAATTAGAGACAAAAATACATACTACTTATAACACAACAAGTTATTTAATCCGAACCAGCATAGATTTAGAGCTGGTTTCGTTATGCTTTTCACAAACATAAGTCCACGAAAAGAAAATGCTGCATGGGAGCATTACATCGCGAACAGAATATAAACGTAATATATAGCCTACTAATTTGCGAAAGCCTTCAGTAAATCTAATCATGAAATTGCAGCACATAAGCTTAAAGAAACAGGAATTAGTGTCCAGCTGGGACTATGGGTCTTTCATTTTTTTAGTCAAAGAACACAAAGTATAAGGGTAAATGCAGCTAAATCTGAAGTTTCAGAAGTCGTCAGTTCTAGTACAACAGGTACAGTAGCAAACCTTCTGTTCTATATAATGCCTGTAGACGCAGATTTGGATATTAGAGATAGTGTTCTCTTGTGTTTCGCAAAAAACTCCAAAACATATAAGGAAATATCAAAAGAAAACTGAAAAATTGTGCAAAATTATGTCAATACATTATTTGAGTGGACTGAAGAAAACAATATAAAGATCATGTATTCTCGTATGGTCTGTTTACCCAGGCAAATCGATGTTTACATCGCCCTTCTTGGCTTTTTCAGCCATTTCAACCAGTCAAACCGCTTTACATGGCCTTATTGGCTTTAATTCTCCCTCAATCTGTCTTTTTGGTTGTAGATTCGAGAGTAAAGGTGTATTCTTTTATCATTTCTTTCTAAATTATACATACTTTTACTTTTAAACTCTAAAGTTTTTTAAGTAATAATATATACAGTACTTTTATTCTAAATTATAATAAAAGCATAAATGTCGAGTGGGCTATAGAGTTGTAAGTTGTGGATTATTGACTCGTGGTAGTGGTTGTGGGTTTTGGGGAGTTGTAGGCCGGGTAAGGCGGAATATGGGCTTTGTCTGGGCGGCTAAGGTACGTTGACGGTAGTGAAGAATATGTGTTGGATGGCCTCTAAACGTCATACTTTATTTATTACTTCATAATCTATTTATATATATGTATATAAATATCACACCTTACCCTCCTCATTCCCTCATCCCCTCAACCCACTCGACATATTTTCACCCATACTACTCAAGCCCATACAGTGAACGAGACATACGAGACATATAAACCATACAAAAAGACCTTCAAGTTTAAGATATAGAAGAAAAACAAATAAAAAAAACCAGGTCACGCCGACAATATCTAAAATTCTACTTCCAGAAAAGACGTGAGCGACACATAATAATTTATGTATGGAAAATACTTGAAGGATATGATCCACATTTTAAAAATTAAAAAAAAAACAGTGGAATGAAAGCAGAGGTACATTCTGTATTATATCAGAATACGAGACCGGAAACAATTTGCCTTGAGACAAAAGGATCGACAAGCCTCCAGTATACTCGACTAATTACTTGGAGCAAAATCTTGATCAAATATGTGCAGCTGGAAATGGGGCAGGATAGGAATAGAAAGTAACTTGCTCCTTCATCAGATTACTCAAATGAGGTCGGATGCCACAGAGAGATCAGGTCCAGGACGACTGGACGATCCTGAACATTTCACGAATATCGAAAGTTTATATATATATATATATATATTCTTCGCCAGAAGACTAGACACCTGGCTCAGGACAATCCCAGATGAGCCGGATATACCTAGCTAAGTGAGAGGGAGAGCTTGAGAAAGAAACTGACTTCTTCACCAAACCAATTCTAGAGGTGCAGCCTCGAGGCTGCCCTTGCGCAGTGAGAGATTGGCGCTCGGAACTACCACAACGTCACAACATATATATATATATTATATATATATATATATATTATATATATATATATATAATATATGTATATACATATTAACTTTTGAAAGGCTCTATTACAGAAGTTTAGTGACCGCTTGTTAATTACTGTACGAAATAAATTAAATAGTATGGAACTTATGAATGATGGTACGTATCAAATTTATAAATAAGGGTGACTGAGATTAGGGGCCTTTCAAAAATTACGTAACGCTAGTTTTGCTAAAACTTGACACCCCCACCTCCTTATACGTTCCGTAACAACGCTAGACCAGACACCCTCTATTAGGGGTTACATAACATCTTAGTGGGTATCTGGTCTAGCGTTACGGAACGTTCCAAGTGGTGGGGGTGTCAAGTTTTAGCAAAAATAGCGTAATGTAATTTTTGAACGGCCCTTAACACTAGAGCCCCTTTAGTTACGGTCAAGTAAACAATAAGTAATGAATAAGTAATAATGTAAATAAGTGATAAATAATGAATAATTTAGTACTAAACAATGAATCTAAAATTTCATTAGGTAATTATTCGTTTTACCCCTGCGGGTCGATTTTGATATGAGAATAGGTTTTTCTGCTGTATTTTGGTGTGTTTTATTCAAATATGACCTTCATTTCTTGTGCAAATGAACGAATTTTGAAAAAAAGTTTAAAAAAAATTCGGCACTTATTCCTTTCTCCCCCCCCCCCCTCATTTCTGAAAACAGCGCTCTGCAAAACAGCGTTCTGCAAAACAGCGCTCTGCATATAAGATTTTAAAAGACAATATTTTAATAAATAAATCTACATTTGCTTTGCATACCTTTTTCTCCATACGAACTCGCCTAAACAGTAGTTTTTCTTATTGTTATTAATGTTTATTTGTTGTCTGCTTAGACCAGGGGTCACCAACCTTTTTTTTTGTTCACCGCCCACTTTTACAATTTTTTGAAAATTAAAAAAGCTTATCGCCCACCTTAGATCAAAAAGAATAAATCAACATAATCGATAAAATAAATAATGAAATAAATGTTTAATTACCTTTAATGTGAGCCCACTAGTGGGCGTTACCACCCAGGTTGGTGACCCCTGGCTTAGACCTAGTTTAGTCTGAATATTATTGTTATAGTGTGAGCATGTGATAAATGCAGTACTGTGATCTATCTACTTGTGAGTTGCCCCCGGTCAATTGAACGCCCGGGGTTAGGTCAACTGAATGTCCGGTTAGGTTAATTGAATGCCCGGTTACGTCAACTGTACGCGGGCCTGTACGCCCTTGATGATTGGTTAGGTTAAGTCATGATATTTTCGTTAGTTTTAACTAAAATATCACGACTTAACCTAACCAATCGTCAAGGGCGTACAGTTGACCTAACCGGCCATTCAATTGAACAAACCACGCATTCAATTAACCGGGGACCGCACAGCCCCCAGCACAGGACCACAAGTACCAAAAATTCTCGTTTTCACAACAAATGAAGGTTAGATTTTAACAATTCACACCAAAATACACCAGAAAAACCTATTCTCATAATATAACCAACCTAACCAAAACCTAACCTAACCTATGTCCAGGCCGAAAATATATCCGCACACACGCTACTGCGGTGATCCAGTACCTAACGTACCTAACCTGACAGTTACAGACGAAGGCATGTCTCTCTTTCCTATAAATTAAAGGGTTTCCACAGTTGGGACACACTCGGAAATTGGGCAAAATACCGTGTGCCCTGAAAATACTAATTGCCTCGTCGTCATTAGTATGCACCGAGCGAATTACATCGAAATACCATAACTCACAACCAGAGCACGTACTGGGTTCCATTTCGAATTTGTCACTGGTTGGTGCGGAAGAAATTTGAAATCAACGCATGTGCGAAATAGTCCCTATTATCTGCGCTTGTGCTGAACATGTTACGTCACAGCAAACAGAGATGACGTCAGGGATTTCCACATGCACCAGTACCGGTGAACACATCGCGCAATTGAAAGTAGTGCTACCTTTGAGAGTAAATAACTGAAAAACTAAGAATTTGCACAAGAAACGGCTGTTATATTTGGAATCAGTATAAAAAACTGATTATTTATATGATACACAAATAGGTGAAGGCTCCCGCAGGGGTAAATCGAATATTAACCTTTCATAAAGATATTTCCTTAAGTTGACATAGCCTACGAATGAACCTAAACTGTAGCCTAGAAACTCACACTGTAAAGAGCAAGCTGAACATCACGACCAAAATAGCAATTGGACCAGTCGTACCCTCGCGAGTATTCGAGATCCTCAAGGAATAATACTAATCACAGGCATTCAGCTTGTGCTTGACACTATCCTCACAGACATCGCGTCTCTCTGTACAGTACATCACAGATATCCAGTCCAGCATTAGTCGAATCGAACTATCTTCCAGACTTCACGGCTTAAAAATTCCAGGACACTGTAAAGCTCTAAAAACAGCTACTGAACATGAAGCCCGTTCTTCCGAAACACTAGATGCTCGGATTCGTCACATAATTTCACAAAGGAGAGGAGGACGATTTGAGCACGTTCTTTGCTGTCAAAAAACTCTTATGCTTTCACAATGTGTTGCCAGTTTTCATGAACGTAAATCAATCTATTGATTTTCAATTATTTTTTGAAATTGTATCACAAATGAAGAATCGCTTTGTATATTTCTTCATTAAAGCTCTCGAATATACGATTTGTACAACCCGGACAATATTGATGTTCTGAAAAGTATTGTATTATAATGCGAAAGGCGACATTTTTACCTCTTATGAATGACGTAACATTCACTACATGTCTATTAACAAAGAATACCAATTCTACGAACTCAAAATAAAAACTAAAATACCAATCCATCAAACAAGGTATGAACAGAGACGGGCTTCCAAAAGGAGAATTTTGAAAAAATTTTGTTAAAGCAATTTAAAAAGGTCAATTTTAATTCGCTAGTGACATATTTGTCAGCACAAATCCAATATAATTTATTATCTATATACATACATATATATACACAATATATATATATATGGAATGCTGCTCTATGTGAAAGGATGTCTAACTCTTCATACTTCCACTTAAACTATGAATACATCGATCAATAATATATATATATATATATATGCACACAGTGTACCTTAATTCATTTTCTTATTGTACATGCTACTTACCAATTATTATTTGTGGAGAGAAATTCTTCATTTGCAAATGTACCAGTAATTATGTGTTAATTGAACCTTTTGGAAGTATTGAGAACCGGTGATGATGGATCAAAATCGAGACTCTTCATAAACAGTTTTTCGCTTCCTACCGATTAAATTTATACACAAATTGTAATCACTCATAAAACTTTGTATTTAATTATAAGTTCGCCTTTCGGAACAGCCTCAAGAGTTACAAAAATAGTCCAAAGCTCCCCCTCCCCTGTAAGGGGTGATATCAATTTTGTTTTGGTTTATATTCATAAAGACGATACATTTTTTTGTTGGATTGAAATTCCTCCTTCAGATACTTTAATGTTTTGGATTCATTATTACATTTTAGCATCATTTTGGGTGGTTTATAATAAACTTTATATATATATATATATATATATATATATATATATATATTAGGGATGTACCGATGTATCGGTATCGGCAGTATCGGCCTGTTTTTAGAGTATCGGTATCGACCGATACTGCCGATACTTTTCCAAGTTCTCATTTTAAAATTAATATTTAATTATTTATAAAATGCAATTGAATAAATTTTCATTTGAATAAACTTATTGAATACATTTGAAGTTTCATAATCTTTCATTTCTTCCTCTTATTTTTTAAACTGCTATAATTTGAAGCCAATTGCCTATCATGAGACTATTACATCAATTTTTCACTAGAATTAAACATTAACGCCTAGGGAGGACTTATATCTAGACTCGCAGTGTTTCCCAAACGGTAGGTCGCGACCCCCGGGTCGTAGTTTGTTTACCCCTTTAGTAGTGATTTGTGCGTAAAACGAGGGAAAAAACCCGCTTCGTGAATTTGTGTACTCCTATAAGATGAATAGGGGTCGCGCTGGCCTTAGTAAGACCCTGAAACGGCGGTCGTGGAGAAAATCCGGCTGGGAAACACTGAATTATTCTAGAGGTATACTTATGCAACGCACCTCGGGCCCCGAGTTGGACTAGACCAGAGCTTTCCAAACTTTTCACGTTGGCGACACACTATTTAAGCATAAAAATTTTCACGACACATTAATTAATTTTTGTTATCAAATATCAAATATCAGATAATTTTTCAGTAGGTGGTTTATCTTGTAGCCGATTTTGTTGATAGAAAAATCAAAATTTTCAAAATACAAAAAACACTAATGTGTCGCGACACACAGTTTGGAAAGCTCTGGACTAGAGTAATGTAGTAATTAGTAACTATATAGTAGCATACGTAGTTATAAATAGTGTCTACTCTCTTGTGACTAAATTTATTTCAGTACGTTATATTTATACATTGAATGTGCTACAGTATGTATGACTATTACTGTATAAATAATTATTGGTAAAATATGTTTTTATTGATTTTTAAAATAAAGTATCGGTATCGGCAAAATATCGGCCTATTTTGAGTATCGTAGTATTGGTATCGGTATCGGTATCGTTGGAAAAACGAGTATCGGTACCGGCCAAAATTCTGGAATCGGTACATCCCTAATATATATATATATATATATATATATATATATATATATATATATATATATATATATATATAGGGATGAATTTCACACTTAAACACGTGAAATGAATGAATGATTGCATCATATATATGTTAACCCCCCTTTATGGCCCTGAGTCGGTTCGGATTCGACGGGGGGGTTCTGGTTCGGAGGCAAGCAACGGATGTTTCTTCTTTATACTTTTCTATAATTCTTTCTAATTCTTTTCTCTTGCTTATTAATTCTTCTCTTTTTATAATTCTCTGATCTTTTCTTTTATACTAAAATTATCGACTTTTCTCTTTTATAACTTGTCGACTTACTGACTGAGTTCCTGCAGAGAGCACGGCTCGAAGTAAAAAGATAAAAACTTCTTTTACTGTGGTTTACTTCTTAAAAATATACAGGTACTCTGAATTTACAAGGGTAGAGGTTCGACCTCTTTCGACCATGGCTCAGGCCGGAATCTAAAAATATATTAAGGAGGCAAGGGGCCTCTGCCCCCCTCCTAATGAGGTGCTAATCTGAAGTACAATGATGAAGTGCTAATCAGAAGTCTAATGCAGAAGAAGTGCAGTAATTTTATAAGTACAGTATAATATAGTCTAAATGTTTGGGGGAGACAATCGAAGGTTAAGTTTCCCCCCTTTTTAAATACATGATCAGATGTTTTTTTTTGAAAGATTTCAACTAAAAAGAATAAAAAAAAATAAAAAAGAACAACTATCGCTGATTCTACATTCCTGAAAGCGATATAATTTCGTATTAGCACATAAGCACAATTTTGAGTACATGACTGAGTACGTATTAATTTTGGTTCATTACAATTACGATTACAATTACCAATTAATTCATATTCACTCATTGTTTAATTATACTTCTATTAAAGTACATTCTTACATTATAAATTAAATCATTACATTTAATTAGTTTCACTGAAGTACATTACAAGTTATTGTTCATTACAATTTCATTAAAGTACATTACAAGTTATTGTTAATTTACAGTTAATTACAATTTAACAGTTACTATAACTTTGTCTTGTTTTGACAGTGTTTCATATTAATAGACAATTAAGATGTTAGAAATATAGTACAAAGTTCATGGGCACATAACACATAATATAACATAACACATGATAGTGTTATAAATTCGAATCAAAGCGAAAGGAGACTTTTTTTATCTTAGAGGCGCTCGAAGATGTCGTCGTGAGCGGAATTTTTGATAATAACTTACTAAGCATTTATTTGAGTTCACCTCGGGAGGTCAATATAATTAAAAATAAAAATGAAAAAAATAATACGAGAACGTTTTTTCGCGTTCTCGAACGAACCTAAAGTTTTGCGCCGACACGAGTAAAAATGAATATTTAATAAAATTTATATTGGATAATGGTCAAGATAAGATATGAATGTAAGAATGAGTGTGGTTGAATAATAATTATATTTATACTACATAACATATAAATAATGACTTCTATAGAGTGTTTAGTCCTTAGGGAAATAAATGACGGGAAAATGTGACGTCATAGTTATTGAATTTTTACGTATAGTACAAATCATTGTTAGGAAGATTTACAAGAACGAATTAGAGACACAGAGTGGGAAACGTAAAGAGAATAAAGTTATTTTGTGACGTCATAGTGTATAAGTCATTATTAGAAAGATGAATTAGAGACAAAAAGTGGGTAGTAATGACTAAGAAGTACAACTACGGGTTCCAATCCTGTTACATGCAATGTGTATGCATAATCTAGGGTCGAGGGTGAGATGCAAGACAATTCATAATTAATTATAATAACTTTTATAAGAAATGGAAAATGGATAATGGATACGACTAAACCATAGAAAGGGTAGATCGTAGGGTTGTGACATGAACAAAAATAGGAAGCTACAAGTAAAATTATTATCCAAACTCGCGTTAAGCGATTTTGGTTCTTATGTAAAAATGGACATTCGAACATAAAACTATTCGGACATAAGTTCTGCATGAAGACAATGAATCCATATAATGATGGTGTAGGAATTGTTCATTGTTCACTTTTTATATATATATATATATATATATATATATATAAATACACCTTGGTAACCTTGGTTTTTCTTCCGCTCGAATTGTTCATTTTGACAAAGGTCAAGCTTGTTGACCCACCTTAGACCTACAGCTTAATAGGGAGTCCGAACCACGACCCATCACGGGTAGTCAGAAATTACAAAGTCCTCGTCCGGTGTGTTAGTGACGTTACTTTGTTACTTTATGTGAGTTCGAACGACGGTTCAGGATCGACCTGCGGTCGACTCCTCTGCAGCATCCCGCCTCATTTGCGGGATTTGGTGAAGGATGGAATTGCTCTCTGATCTCCTCCTGCCCTCGTAGCCAACCAAGCATGGCTGGTCAGGGACTTTGCACAGGAATCTGTCCCGCTGGTTCTTGAAGTTATTCAGATCGGTGTGCTGGAGATTCCTCACTTCTTTTGGTAGGACATTGGAAAGTTTTGGGGCTTGTATTCTGAGGGTATTTTCCATCCTCGTTTTCATGGCCCCTTGTCCCACCGCAGCTGGGACAGTACAAAATCTGCCTCTTCTTTCATTCCAGTTTGTTTCTATTTCATTTCTAAGGTTAGGGACAGAGCCCTCAAGTATTTTCCATATGTATCTTATTGTGTAACGCTCGCGCCTTCTTTCGAGAGAGTAGAGTTTCAGGGATTGTAGTCGAGACCAGTAGTCTTCACCTTTCGTTTCCTCTATCTTAGACGTAAAAGTCCTTTGTATAGCTTCAATATTCGTAAAGTCTCGTTTTTTGTATGGGCTTGTGAGTACTGAGCAATACTCAATTATTGGTAGGACTAGACTCTTCCATAATTTGAGCATGATGTTTGCTTTTCTGCTGCGGAAGCTCCTCCAGATGATTTCCATTATTTTTCTAGTCGTTGTAATTTTGATGTTATAGTGCTCTCTGAATTCTGCATCCGACAACATTATTATTCCAAGATTTCTGACTTGTGAACTTGTGTGTATATATATATATATATATATATATATATATATCTGCAAAAGAAATAAACACCATTCACTTTGTTTTATTCCATACCTGTCCTGAGGCGAGGCGTAACGATCCGGTATTACAGTTGGAATGTTTTTGACGTAAAATAGACGAGTCAGTCATAAAAGGAATAAATTAATCAAGATTAACGATGCGTTAAATTAATATAACTTAATAGTGCTTCAAATATACTCATTCATGTGATTTGTCAAAGAACTGTAGCGTTGGTGATATGATTTTGTATTTCAGGATAACAACTTCCTCTCAAAAAAGGTCACAAATTGTCATGGAATGGAAGGAAGGAGACAATACTGAGTTCCTATTCTAGTCTGCACAAAGCTCTGATCTGAATATTATTTAGTATTTACAGGATGATATCAAAAAGAAGTTTGAGGAAAGCATTCCAAGAATATTCAAGAACTTGGAGATATAGTATTCGAACTGTGACCAAATTGTATAACAACATTCAACGCCATATAAACAGCTGTATGAAGGCACGAAGTGATGCAACTCATTACTGATGCATATTTATATCTTTACAGGTTAAAAATCCAAAGTTCATTTTGGAACCAATATGAAAGACTTATCATTGATGTTTTCTTTGTTCTGGGAATGTACTGGTTTGGAGTTCATTAATAATGGTTCCATTAATAATTATTGTTTTATATCCAGTACTGATGAATTATGTCATTATTGTTCGCTGACTTACGTCAATAAATGCATAGAAAAGGTTCTAGAATTGTAATGAATTGTAAAAATAATTGCCTAAAATCACGGTTGGTTATCATGGTTAGCAATTATTTTTACAATTCATTACAATTCTACGAGTAGAACCTTTACTATGACAATAAAATAACAATAAAATTTATGACGCCATATTGATAGCAAACCATTTTAACAAATATTTTGTGGATATACCTACTGTAGATATCTGAAGTCTAAATTAAAACGTAGTTTGTTTAGGTGTATGTAACGAGTATCCCTATGAAGAGTAATACATTTTTCATTAGACCCACTGCCTTTTTTGAAAAACTAGCTGTTGTTTCTTCCTTTAAGAATAAAAAATGTACCATAACAAAACTCCTAGTTTCATTGTTAAAATTTACTGTACCCGTAATTTCTGATATTCTCGTTACTATGTTCAGTATTTATGTAACTAATGGTGTGTACTGTTCTATTTTTAATATAACTGTGTGAGTTGTTCCTGTCTTCAAAACATAAGATAGAAAATTGTGGAATAATTATCGCCCAACTTCTACAGTATATGTCGAATCCTAAAATTTTTTTGAAAGAATTACTGATTCTCATTTAGTAGAATTCATAAATTTTAATAATTTGTTATTTAGCGATTAATCTGGTTTCAGGCAAAGCAACGGTACAACTGTTCTTCATTTGGTGAGGGAGAGGCTACACGTTCTCGACGATAAACCCTCTTTGATTTCTACTCTTTTTAAACTTATCAGAGGCTTTTGAATGCGTTGAGCAAAAATTGTTGATTAAGAAAATGTATCGTTACGACCTCCGAGAAATTATGAACGCTTTTGTTGCTTCATAACTTACACAAAGGAAACAGTATTTCTATATATCTGGAGTCTATTTCTTGACACTGACTATCAGGCACAGAGTCCCACAGGGGTCCGTACTGGGTCCATTATTGTTATTTTTTAACATCAATTACCTTAATTATGGGTTACCAGATATATCTAAGATTATGTTTGCAAGCGATGCTGTGCTTTTAAAGAAATGTCATGATTTAAGGCACCTGGTTTTGGAATTAAAATTTGATCTTTTAATATTGTGGGGCTGGTTAAAGTTCAATAAACTTTTTGGAATATTTCCAGAACTAGATTTATTGTATTTTCCTTCAATAATTTTTCATTGCGCTTTCTATAAGTAATTAATGATACACTTGTTGAGCAAGTAATACTGTAGAGTATAATTATTTATTTAGGCGCCTCGGTGGTGCAGTGGTTAGCGTCGCTGACTACGAATCCATCAGCCCCGGAATCGAGACCCGGTGACGGCAGACGGCGCGCAGCAAAACCCAGCTGTTCATCCTTGCACACAATAAAGAAAGTGGTTGGTAGATAAATGGGTACCCTGGGTAGCGTAGTGGGTAAGACGCTGGACTGCTGGCAAGGCGTGGTTCGGATTCCGCATTAAACTGTAGGTTTAAGTTGGAGTGACAAACTTGACCTTCACCAGAATGAATAATTCGGGCGGAAGCAAAACCAAGGTAAACAAGGTATTTGATGTTTTAACTGACTGTACACTCAAAATAAAACCTAAATTTAGAACTTATAACTTCTTTATGAGTGTACATTCTATAAGGGAAATTTTCCTTCTTTTGGGTATCAAAACTTCTTGTCAGACGATACAATAACGTCTTTCAATAGTACATAACTTCTTTAGATAGAAGAAATAGTCTTCAAAACTTCTTGTCAGACGATACAATAACGTCTTTCAATAGTACATAACTTCTTTAGATAGAAGAAATAGTCTTCAAAACTTCTTGTCAGACGATACAATAACGTCTTTCAATAGTACATAACTTCTTTAGATAGAAGAAATAGTCTTCAAAACTTCTTTTTGAGTGATTTGAGACGATATAAAATAGTATTTCTATGTATAGAAGGTTGCAGGAAGTCTTTTTTGTGTGTAATTTATCATTTGTTAAGTAACTAAACACGAATTTAACAATTATTCAAACAATATTGTATTTGTTGAGGAATTAATTAACCGTTAATTCCCTTCGGCTTCCGTATTTTGTCTTTGCGTACTCACATTTACTCCAAACGTTCTCTCGTGTGGGGTAATAGTATATTCTCTTCCGACCTCGATATTGTAAACTCAGCCAAAATAAAGTGATTTGGAACATGGTTGTGCGTGTAAACGGTACAGTCATAAGATACATTCAGTATTCTTAATGCAAGACAGATATATTAAGTGCGATTTCTTTTGTTTTTTCTTATGTATAAATGGGTTTTTCCATGGTCAGTACGTAATTATTTTTCTGCTTGAAGGAGATTTAGTAGGTTGGTTTCAATCGCCTCCGTTGTGAACGTAACGTCAACGATTTTCGATTGCAATTTTCTTTCCTTCATCAAAATAAACTGTCTGTGATATTAAACGCAATAAATCTGTGTAGTAGTTTGCGCGCATATTTACATATTAATAACAGTTTCCTCCAGTAACAGATTAATCAGTTGATTGATTAATTAAAAGATTTATTGAATTACAGATCAAGAAAAACCAAAGGGCTGATTAATATGACTGCTCAGTTTTAATTTATTATTTTAGGTCTATTTATTTAAGCTAATATAATATAAAGCTGTGCTTTATTCGTTTTTTATAATAATATTGTCAATAAAGCATTGTATCTCTTCAGTTTAAATAAAGGCTAAAGTCTAAGACTTATTTATCATGTGGTTACACCATATATATATATATATATATATAATAAACAGGAACACCAAAGAAAAAATAAACATCCTTCAAGGTTTAATCAGTACCAACGCTTCGGAATGCACTAATTCCATCTTCAGGGTTAAAATAATAAGAGACCAATTTACATACAAGATACAAATTGCAAATGCAAATTAATTAATAACGATTTAAAATAACAAAGTTAACAAATTTTAACTTTATTATTTTAAATTGTTATTAATTAATTTGCATTTGCAATTTGTATCTTGATGTAAATTGGTCTCTTATTATTTTAGCCCTGAAGATAGAATTAGTGCATTCCGAAACGTTGGTACTGATTAAACCTTGAAGGATGTTTATTTTCTTTCCAATGTTCCAGTTTATTATTAAACTGCGTTTTCCACGCCATCAATCAATAGCCCATCTATATATAATGTGGAGCATTGTGGGCAAAATAACAAATATATTACTTTGAATCCATTTTTACTGCAGTTCTTAATTAAAAACTGTCAATTATTACTTCAAGATTATTATTTTCAAGTAATTACAGCTCGAGAATCCATAAAAGTATCCAGAAATCCATCTCAAATGTAGAAACAGACACGAACAAAAGTGGCGAAAACTGGAAACAAAATGGAAACCAACGAACAAATTCATTCATTTTTTCCTTCTTCTTTTTCAAGATTCGAGTGAATTCATTCCACGGACTTGAGTGAGGCTTCATCTCCTCATCTCGAATTAGATTGATGTAAGCTTCATCCGTGGCGCGAATCAAATCTTTTTTCGCATCGTAGATTCGGCTCATGATTTAAGTTGATAAATTGGGTTGAACCGAAGCTATAGTTACACACACACACACACATTTTGCACCCACTTATTATTTTTCTTCTTTATCGGCTTCTTTCTTCATTTTTTTGTTCTTCATAAACGCCACTACTTCCTCCCCCTACATGTCATACTTAAATATATACATACATACTCTCGTTCATCCCGTATCTCGTATCTTCTCCTTAATCTTGTTGAAGTTTATCTCGTCCCATCTTCCTCTTATCGTTAATGTCTTAAATGGTCGAGTAAACAAATGTTCAATAGTTTAATGTCTTTTTTTGTCATTAAATTCTTGCATCATCAACTCTGACGAAGGAGTTGCTTGTTCCTCTTTCAGTTTCCCGAGGTTCTTTATCTTACAGAGATTGGATTAGTCTTCATTTGTCATTTATAATGATTAAATATAATACTTTTTATCATTATTAATTAAGGATGATAATAACAAACACTATCACTGTGTATAACTATGCAAAAAACTGTTCCTCTCTCTCTCTCTCTCTCTCTCTCTCTCTCTCTCCTCTCTCTCTCTCTCTACTTCCCTTGTTCCCTCCACAATACCTGAAATGTGTTCGTAGGCGTATGTTTTGAACAGGAATGAAATATAACAGAAATAAAGATTACCCCCAAAGGTCCGGTGCTCTTCGAATCTAACGAGGCTCCAGGGGTAAAGCGGATGGTTCCCACGACCCCGTAACAACTCTAGGTTTATTGATGTAGATCGTGTTTACAGTAATTTATATAAAACGAAGAGAAAAAAGACATTTACCCCAAATGTCTTTGGGAATAAGAGAAATAAATGTTGTGAAATGTCGCAGCTCCGGTTGACATTTTTTTTTCCTCTTTATTTTTATGTTATGTTGTCATTCCTGGAGATCTTTACGGCTTTTGTGCCGTAAAGACGTCTCCTTCGGGAATCAGAATTAGTTTTTATATCCTTTGCTTCATAATGAAGTACGTTCTTTCTTTCTCCGTATTTAATTTAGTGGAACATAATTACATAATTTAACTGTACTTTAATAACGTATAAAATGAACACGTAATAAAATAATTAAGGCTTAATTAAATAATTAAATTTTTAATTTGATAATACAGGATATATATATATATATAAATTATATAACCTTTGGTTTGGTTAGCTTCCGCCCGAATTGTTCATTCTGACGAAGGTCAAGCTTTTCACTTCACCTTAGACCTACAGTTTAACGTGGAATCCGAACCACGCCCCATCAGCAGCCCAGCGTCTTAACCACTAGGCCACCTAGGGTACCCATTTATCTACCAACCACTTTCTTTATTGTGTGGAAGGATGAACAGCTGGGTTTTGCTGCACGCCGGCTGCCGTCGGGTCTCGAACCCGGGGCCGATAGATTCGTAGTCAGCGACGCTAACCACTACACCACCGAGGCGCATATATGCATATATATATATATATATATGTATTTAATTAACTAATGTGATCCCATGAGAATGCAATACAAACAATAAAACCCATTGCGGCACAAAAAACTGTTTCTAATCTCTCCCATGCACACATTATAACCCAACAAAGTTGTTTGGCGCGATCTCTCCTCACACTGAAAAATGATCTCTCTGATCCCTTTCTATTTAATGAACCAACATTGGAAAAAAATTTGCAGTCCGCATTCATATATTAATGATAGGAAAAAAATTATTAAAGTTGTATTTGATTTAGAAACTTTAGTAATGAGTAATTAGCAATTAATAATTATAATTAGTGAAGAAGCAAACCACCCAGAACACATTCTCAAGATCCCCTTCGTAAGTGAAAATCTATGCATAAAGTTTATTCATTTGATGTTTGAATAAAATTTATATAGCAGTTTCAATACTTATTTTTCGGTGATGAAGCACAAAAAAAATGGACTTTCATTAATTTTCATAAGTTTATGCAAAAATATATGAGAAAATCAAGGCGGAAGATGCCATCGTACTTGGTGAAAGCTGTTTTCTTTTTTTTTAACATTCTTTAACTGATCAGATTCTGAGAGAAGACCAACGCGCACCACAAAAGAAAAGAAAAGACTTAGACGCAAATGTCGGTGATAAAGCACTGACATAACACACTTCGTTATTATTAACTTAAAAGGTTTTGTCATATATAATATATATATATATATATAATATATATATATCCGCAAAAAATAGGATAGGCAAAAATACTTCTACACGTTTGCGTAAAGGAAAATGCAATGTAAAGAGAGTATTAGTCCGTTATGAGAAGCGGTGACTGAATACACATATGACCCAGAACAAAAATATATATTACTGTGCAAAAATGTGATTTCACTGGACACTTTATCATACTGGATTAGTAAAGTAATTTTACCGAATTATAAGCCACTCTACTGAAATAAGACCCAAATTATGTATGTCATTGAAGGAATAAATAGGATGTAATTATGATAACTTATCTCAGTCAAAATTTAAAAGGAAAGTGTACCCGAATTTCTATTTTATTTTATGTATTGAATACATGCTGAAGTTCGCAGCCCATAAATTCATCAATATTCTTTTGAAACTGCATGAAAGGAAATCTTTAAATGTTTATCAAAAACATTATTTTGCACTATGAAATATTGAGTCTAATTTTCTTGGACTGATAAATTTTATTAATGCATTTTTCTAAATCCATCTATATGATATATGGCTCCAAAGTGTATTTTCTTCTGAAGCAAAACATATTCTAATGATGCTATACTGGAAAATTATATATATATATATATATATATATATATATATATATATATATATGGAGAAAGGAGAGGCCAAGGGCGAAGCCCAAAAACTTACCCCCATAGAGGAAGAAGAGTCAAAATCAAGGTCCAAGATTTTCAAGATGCATGAACACTCTGCGTTTGAAAGATTGGAGGTCATAGACAGGGGGAAAGATGAATTGAGGAAGATTGTTCCAACAATGAGAAGATGTAGAAAGTCTGGTACTGCGTGCTCTCCTTAAAGGAGGAGGCATGCGGTTAGAGAGTTTAGATTTAAACAGGGGTGGGCATTCGATCGACCTCGGGAAGGTTTGGAGTCGCCCTCGAGGCCATTTCTGATTAATATTACAGACCCGACTTCACTTTATTCAAAATCATTCCTTCCATTATTGTTCTTTTTATTTAAATAAGATTTATTGCATCGTTATTACTTATTGAACATAACTTTGTTATTATGAAAAAAACACGAAAACACAGAGAAATATTTATAATGATAATTGGCAACTCAAGCTTTGTTTAGTTGCAAATTGCAAGGTTGATTTTAGCAAGGTAAGCAAATGTTCTCTTCCTATTATTGTAATTTGTACAGTGTTTAAGGCTGCTTTATATATAATTTATATTTAATTGACACCAATAAACTTTCCGCTGCACTTGCATTCAATCAGACGTTATTTATATGCCGTTTAATCCTCCAGCGCCCAGCCGGTACTTTAATATTTATTCTGGCTAACAAATGCCCGTCGATAAATTTCTAGATTGAAAGTCGCCCTCGACACTGAAAAGTGTGCCCAACACTGGTTTAGAAGAGCAGTGTCCGTTATAATAACGATAGTAAAGAGAGAGTAAGTCAACATTGCGGCGAAGAGAGAGAGAGAGATAGAAGACAGTCAGTAAGAGGCAGGCAATTGATGAGACGAAAAACATTTGATTCCACCCGGTCAAGTAAAGCTGTGTAAGTTCAGCCACCCCACACATAAGAAGTGTACTCCATACAGAGGCGGACAAGATCCTTGTACAGAAACATCAACTGAGTGGGGAAGAAGAAACTGCGAATCGGTACAGCACACCTAATCTCTTAGAAGCCGTTATAGAAAGAAAGTATATGTGATCTTTCCAGGAAAGATCACGAGAAAAGGAAACGCCAAGAATGCTAAGAGAAGAGGAAGGATTGAGTTGTGTGTTGTTGAAGGTAAAGGGATAGTCGTGTGGAAGATTGTGACGAGTAGACAGATGAAAGAATTGAGTTTTTGAGGCACTGAAAGCCACACGGTTAGCTTTGCCCGAATCAGAGATGGTAGAAAGAGCAAAGGTTAAGTACACCATAACCGTCCTACGCGAATCATGGAGTGACTGTTGTGAGGGACGCTTTGCGAAGCGAGTGCAGAAGTGAAGAGTGGAATCATCGACATGGGACATCATTGATAAGAGATCATTGATAAGAGATCATTGATAAGAGATCATTGATAAATAAAAGGAAAAGAGTAGGTGATAGGACAGAGCCCTGAGGAACACCACTGTTAATAGCTTTAGGAGAAGAACATTGGTCATTTACAACCGCAGCTATAGATCGGCCAGAAAGGAAATTAAAGATGAAGGTACAGAGAGCAACATAGAAACCGAAGGAGTGTAGTTTAGAGATTAAGGATTTGTGCCAGACTCTAACAAAAACTTTTGATATGTCTAGCGCAATGGCAAAGGTTTCACCGAAATTTCGAAAGGAGAATGACCAAGCGTCAGAGATATACAAGAAGATCGCCAGTAGAGGGTCTCTTGCGGAATCCATACTGACTATCTGAAATAAGATTATGAGGAGAGAGGTGTTTAAGAATCTTCCCATTAAAAATAAATTAGAAAACTTTAGGAAGGCAAGAAATCAGAGCAATTGGACGATAGTTGGAGGGTTGAGAGCGGTCACCCTTCTTTGGGACAGGCCGATTGAAAGTGAACTTCCAGCAGGAAGGAAAAGTACCAGACGAAAGACAAAGGCGAAAGAGTTTGCGTAGGCAGGGTGTAAGCACAGCACTACAATATATATATATATATATATATATATATATATAGAGAGAGAGAGAGAGAGAGAGAGAGAGAGAGACACTGCTACGGGATTGGATTGTATAATAAATTTTGGTTTTGGTTTTCTTTCCTTAAATTTTGAATTGAGTTAATGCAGTCCATTTTATTTTTCAGGAATCCAAAATGTTTTAACTGTAATTTATTGCCTTGTTTTGTATTTTAATATTTTAATATTTCAGAACTTTAATTATCTGTCTTACAGTCTTAAATTTTAAATGTTTACCGCTGATGATGGAAAGTTGTAGTAATTTTGAAACGTCGGCCAGAAAATTTAATAAATATATTCTGCTTGTCATTCGTATTTTTCTTCATATATATATATATATAATATATATATATATATATATATATATATAAAATTTGTTAAAGTGTAAATATGTTAAAATGTTAACGTATGAAGCAGGAAATGTTAGAATGTAAATATGTTTACAATCTTCTTGATTGATCCTAACAAGTCAGCTTGATGACTCGTAAAATTATAACGATCGTTATTAAGTAAGTTTAACAGTGGAATGCAGAAATATTTTTAATTCTCTTTAATGGAACAAATATTAAACAAACAAATAATTAGATTTAATGGTGGGGGAAAGAACACGTTTAAATTTACGTTTTCCATTTGACTTATTTTAAAAAAAAAAAATATTCCATTTCTGTATTATTATCATCCATCATAAAAAAAAAAAGAGTTTACCCATTTTCCGTTTTCTTTCGTTCGTCACAATTGTTAAGAAAAAAAAATGAATAAAAATATTGAACTATTTTTTTTAATAACCGACTACCCAGCTGGAGACCCTTTTCATAAGCAGATCTATTGGATAAACAACTCGGTAATTCATGCTGGTGGAAATAAAAATAGCAATAATGAATGGAAGACTGAAATAAAACACAAAGAAAAGAGATAAAAAAAATTTAAAAATTGGAAGAGAGAAAAAATGAGCAAAAGAGATAAATTGAATGAAAGGCGGACTAATAAAAAAAAATATTTAAAACAAACAAAATAAAGTTATTGTTAAAATAAATTTTGAATGTATATGCCACTATATGGAAAAAGTATTTGCGTTAAATAAGCATATTAGTGGTCCTTTCCTTTGTTGGTAGGTAAATGGGTACCATAAAAATCACACAAATAAGGTGGAATACTGCATATATTTTTTTTAGGCAGGAAGAAGGGGCCAAGGGCGAATGCCCGCAAAAGCGATGCCCCCTATAGAAAAAGAAGAGAGCCAAAATCAAGGTTCTGGGTTTTCGAGATGCCTAAACACAATGCGTTTGAAAGTTGAGAGGTCATAGACAGGAGGAAAGATGGATTGAGGAAGATTGTTCCAGAGGTGACCGATTGAGTAGATGAAAGATTGAAAACACCAATTAACGCTTGCGTCAGAGAGTTGGGCAGAAAAGGAATAAGAAAGTGTAGAAAGTCTGGCTCTGGGTGCTCTCCTTAAAAGAGGAGGCATGCAGTTAGAGAGTTCAGAAGAGCAATGTCCATTAAAATAGCGATAGTAAAGAGAGAGTAAGGTAGGGTTGCCAAGTGTCCTTTATTTCAAAGGACAGTTATTTATTTCAGCTCATGTGTCCTTGTCCTTTGATAAACTCGGAAAGGACGCTATATGTCCTTTAATTCAGTAATTGACTCTCAAAATTTTATTCATCACTAAAAATTTGAGACGGAGATGTTTTCAAACTTAATTAATTCGTTAATCGGGAGAAGTGAGATTCAACATTCAGATGTGATTTCTAGTAAATCAGAGTTGGCAATCCTGCCCCCATTGCCCGTTGCCATTCTCATCCTTGCTGGAGAGGAACGAGGAAGGCATCGCCCGCTAACATATTTTTTGTGCTTTGCCAAATTGCCATATTAACCGGCTTCGTGAGTTTTTGACGTGATTCTATTTTTTATGAGTTGAAGAATATCTTCAAATGAATACTTAGGTAAGAATACTTAATTATATACTAGGTTTCTCTCTCTTAGAAAGTTAGAAAACATTATTTTACGTGTCGCGCTACTGAAAGCTAAGGCTTGTTCGTGTCTAATTGCGAAAGAATTTTCAGTGTAATGAATGCTAAGTGGCGAGATGACAGAAACAGATGTTCAGTAGAATTAATAAAAAGTGAACTTTTGATTTATTTCAATTTAAAAGACAATTGTGCCGATTTTGCTGCCAAAATAAAAAATGATACAGCTTTACTGAAGGCTGGTCGAAGTCAAGATAAGTACAATTTTATAAATAAATAAAGGCTTCATTCATTATAATGATTTGTAAATATTTTCCTGTCTTTAATTCACAAAATATAATAAAGAAATTTAAAAATGTTTCATTTCAATACAGTAGAGTGTGATTTTACGAGTGTACGACTTTCTGGACATATTTTATCTATGAATATAGATAAAGAAATTGTAAAAAATATTGCACAAGTAAATTTTTATCATGATAAGCAATGGAATATACGATAGCATGCAAGTGTCCTTTATTCAAGATCTGTTGACTTGGCAACCCTAGCAGTAAGGCAAAATTGCGGCGAAGAGAGAGAGATTGAAGACAGTCAGGAAGAGACGGGGAATTGATGAGACGAAAAGCCTTTGATTCCATCCAGTCAAGTGCGGCTGTATAGGTTGAGCCACCCCACACATAAGAAGCATACTCCATACAGCGGCGAACGAGACCCCTGTACAGAAACAGCAACTGAGTGAGAGTGAAGAAACCGCGGAGTTGGTACAGCACACCTAACCTCTTAGAAGCAGTTTTGGAAAGAAAGTATATGGAATCTTTGCAGGAAAGATCACGAGAAAAGGAAACACCAAGAATGTTATGAGAAGAGGAAGGATTGAGTTGTGTGTTGTTGAAGGTAAGGGGATAGTCATGTGGAAAATTGTGACGAATAGACAGATGGAGGAACTGAGTTTTTGAGGCATTGAAAGACACAAAGTTTTCACTGCCCCAATCAGAGATAGCAGACAGATCAGAGGTCAGGTGTTCCATAGCCGTCCTACGCGAATCATGGTGTGACTGCCGTGAGGGACGCTTTGGGAAATTGAGAATCGGGTGGAGAAGAGAAGAGTGGAATCATCGGCGTAGGAGTGAATTTAACAGGAAGCGCGAATTAAAAGATCATTAATAAATAAAAGGAAAAGAGTGCGTGACAGGGCAGAACCCTGAGGAACACCACTGTTAATAGCTTTAGAACAAGAACAGTGGTCATCTACAACCGCAGCTATAGATCGACCAGAAAGGAAATTAGAGGTGAAGGCACAGATAGAAGGATAGAAACCGAATGAGGGTAGTTTCGAAATTAAAGATTTGTGTCAGACTCTATCAAAAAATTTCGATATCTACAGCGCAATAGCAAAAGTTTCACCGAAATCCCAAAAGGAGAATGACCAAGAGTCAGAGAAGATCGCCAGTAGATCGCCAGTAGAGCGTCCCTCCCGGAACCCATACTGACGATCTGAAAGAAGATTATGAGAACAGAAGTGCTTAAGAATCTTCTTATTGAGGATAGGTTCAAAAACTTTGGAAAGGCAAGAAATCAAAGCAATTGGACGATAGTTGGAGGATTGAGAGCTGTTACCCTTCTTTGGGACAGGCTGAATGAAAGCGAACTTCCAGCAGGAAGGAAAAGTACTGGATGAGAGACAATGACGAAAGAGTATGCCTTGGCATGGTGTTAGCACAGAATCACAGTTTTATATATATATATTATATATATATATATATTATACACACACACACCTTAGATTCACATTAAACGCCTAAACTTCTTTATTTTGAAATAAACTCGAAAGTACTCGGAATGGATGTTTCATCTTTTCCTGCAGGTTATTTAAAACACACACACACACACACACACACACACACACACACACACACACATATATATATATATATATATATATATATGTGGAAGGATGAACAGCTGGATTTTGCTGTGCGCCGCCTGCCATCACCGAGTCTCGATCCTGGGGCCGATGGATTCGTAGTCAGCGACGCTAACCACTACACCACCATATATATTATATATATAATATATATATATATATATATATATATAATATATGGTGGTGTGTGGTTAAATATATAATATATATATATATATTATAATGATGAATAAAACCACGAAGGAAAGGAAACACAGAGTGGTGTTCGAGCGCTTTCGTCTAATGACATCCTCAGGAACACTGAAGTACATAAAGAGTTCAAGACTATATATAGGTTACAAAAAAAAATATAATATATATATATATATATATATATATATATATATATATATATATATACATACTATGAAATTATTTCACGAAAGTAACACGTGAAAAATATTTATGATGAATAAAACCACGAAGGAAAGGAAACACAAAATGGTGGGAGGAGCATACACATTTGTAAGGAAAACTACCAATTTTAGCACTTTGCCCGAATTCAACACAAGATCAAATGGATTGTTTACAACCAATTTTATAGATAATGCCTAAATGATATATAGGTTACAAAAAAATAAAAATAAAAATAAAGAAATAAAAATAAAAATAAATTGAAAAATAAAAACTGTAAGAGGAGCATACATATTTATAAAGAAAGAATTACCAAAGGTTTAGCACTCTGCCCTTCTTGTTTAAATCCGTTCTGAACGAATTCAAAACAACGGGATCGAGTTGCAAAAGACCTTTGCTCATGTTAAAGTTATTTGCAATTTGAATATATAGCAGACTCAAGAATATTTCTATTAACAATATTGTTAGAGTGAAACAAAACTGAAGCATTATTCCAATCAATACAATGGGATAGCTCTGACAAATGGACAAAAGGGGCACTGGACGATTGTCCCGTTCTAACGGAATATTGATGCTGTTTTACACGCGTGTGCAAATCCTTTCCCGTCTGACCAATGTAAAAGGAATCACATTGTTTACAACCAATTTTATAGATAATGCCTGAATTATTGGTAGGGCTATTTTTTACTTTGATATTTTTCACAATATTGTTATATGAAAATACTACATTAATATCCAAAAGTTTAAGTACATTAGCAATGCCTAAAAAGCCCGGGAAAAATGGAAGTACTAAAATATTCTCTGACAAAGTGTGAGTGTTATTATTCACACGATAGAAGGTTCGTTTTGCCTTGTTAAGACAAGATTCTATAAACGAGAGGTGGGTAGCACAGATCACTTCCAATACCGTTGATTTTTTTCCAATTCGGCATCGATGTATTCCGGACTGGCGATCCTAAGAGCGCGGAAAAACATTGAAGAAAATATGGCCTACTTAATGGGGGTGTCATTTCCAGAGTAAAAGTGTGCGTAGGACAAATTGTTTTTTCTTTTCCGATAGATACTAAACTTAAAACCTGGGCTTTCCCTATGTACACGCACATCCAAAAACGGGATTGAGTTGTCTTGTTCCACTTCTAACGTAAACTTAATGGTGGGGACTTGATCATTTAACTGAAGGAGGAAGTCATCCAGATCACGATTCATGGGCCAGATACACAAAATATCGTCGACGTACCGCAACCATGGGATGCCAACCCTCAGGATTCTCGGAATGTAAGTAATTTCGAAGAACTCCATATAAATATTGGAGAGGAGGGGCAACAAGGGGTTGCCCATGGCCATCCCAAAAACCTGTTGATAATACTCGCTATTGAAAGTGAATTTACAGTCTTTGATGCAAAGCTTAATAAGTTCCAAAACGATGTGTGCAGGTAGTGGCAGGTCGTACTTATGTATCTTATTGTGATTGTTTATTGCCGATTGTAGAATTAAAGAACTGATTGTTCTGAACATGCAACTTTATTAACAACTTTGAGAGGAAGAGGTAAAAACAGTTGTTTTGTACATAAAATCTGGTAGCGACATTAGGTTTGATCACTCAGCCTAAAAGTTATACGAGTCAATTATTCTATAAATTAATTACAGAGAACGTGGGTTTATAAAACAACTTCAAGATTAACCTTCATACAGTTTTAACTTAACAAGGAAACCTCTGAGACAAGTAATAACCTCGGAATCAGAGTTAGTGGTTAACCCATAAGTTCGAACACCCCCCTCGCAACTGAAACTCATAAAGTTGACGACTTTGAGAGGAAGAGGTAAAAACAGTTGTTTTGTACATAAAATCTGGTAGCGACATTAGGTTTGATCACTCAGCCTAAAAGTTATACGAGTCAATTATTCTATAAATTAATTACAGAGAACGTGGGTTTATAAAACAACTTCAAGATTAACCTTCATACAGTTTTAACTTAACAAGGAAACCTCTGAGACAAGTAATAACCTCGGAATCAGAGTTAGTGGTTAACCCATAAGTTCGAACACCCCCCTCGCAACTGAAACTCATAAAGTTGACGACTAGAGAAGGTCTTCTCGAACAAGTTATAAACTCGGAGTGAGAATTAAATAAGGACGAAGAAGCTCTTTAACATTTAACCCATGTCTTGAAGTTTATATAAGAATATATTCAAAATCAGAGGGTAAGCCTAAGGGCAAGGTTCTCCAGTACAATTCGAAGGAATACGCTTATTACCCTAAGGCACTTCCTCATTACATATTTCCATGCAATATTAAATAAAATTTCCACGATAGACTAAAAATATTGATCTTATGCACAATACCTGCAACATATACGCAGATAATAAATAAACAATATATATATATATATACACACTGTGTATATATTATGTTCTATGGACTACTTTCCGCACTTGGTTGAAGAAATCGTAACACTTTGGACGAGAGAGAATCCTGATGTGGTCCTCAATGGCCGAAAGACGTTTGATCGTAGAAAATATACTGTGAAACACAAAAATTACTCAAAACAATCAATTTACAAGTGGGAAACAGTTTTATCCGTACGAGTCTTGTTTCACTCTTCAGGACGTTTATTGGACAATTTTCTACAGAAAGAGGCACAGAAGGGAAAGAAAATTTACAGCCTCTTTTTACCGCTGATGGTCAGATCTTAGGCAGGAATTGAAAGGGAGGAGTTCAACTTTCTTGGTCTAAGACTTAGGCAGGAATTTTACAGGGAAGGAGGTTCGACCTCCTTTGTCTAAGTCTCAGACAGGAATAATTTAATTTACAATACAAAGAAATAAATACGTCTAAATTTTGGGTGAGTGCAGTTGAAGGTTAAGTTCTCCCTTTAGCTAGAGACCTAAAGAATCTTAGTAGTAAGCTAAACTCAATTAAGAGAACAGAATTCCAGTTTAAAAACTAATTACATAAAAAAGGTAATGATTTTGCAGAGTGTACATTCTTGTGTGGCGACCTAAAGTCGGGGTTGTACATTGCTTAGAAGTACATTAAGTTGTTGTTGCTGTTGTAGGTTAGCCGATCAGCCCACCCTGATCGAGCAAGCTGGTGGAACGCAGGTAACCGATCGCCCTCTCGGAATGGACCAGAGGTTCAGCGCACTAGTGATGTTGTGCTGTGTTCGTTGTTGTGCTAGAGCGGTACAGTCTGTCATAATGTGTTCAATTGTTTGTGGTGTGTCCTGGCACAGGTGGCAGGTGTCGTCTGTGGAGTTGTCTAGTGATCTGTTGAGTATGAACTTTATAGCAGTATATGTCATACATGTCAAACCATAGTTAGTATTCAATTTGGTATTTAATTTGGTATTTAATTTGGTATTTAATTTAGTATTTAATTTAGTATTCAATTTAGTATTCAATTTAGTATTCAATTTGGTATTTAATTTGGTATTTAATTTAGTTTTCAATTTGGTATTTAATTTAGTATTTAGTATTAAATGTGAAAATTGGGAGGGGAATTAATTTATTTTATGACAAAATTCATGAGAGCGACGATAGTGACAATTTTAGACCCGGGTATAAGAGTGAGTGAACTAGTACATAAATATATTCATTTATATACAATAACACAGTGCGTTCGAAAAGTCTCTCCGCAGTCATGGAGCTTGTCAAAAGTGTTTGACAACAAATGTAGACGAGTTGCTCTGTGCCTGCAAAATGGTGGAAAACACTTTCAACACATGCTGTAAAATCAAAAGGTTATGTAATAAAATCACTAAATCATGGTTGAATGAAAACATTGTAGTTTTTTAATTTCCTATGCGTTTAACATAGCACTGCGGAGAGACTTTTCGAACGCACTGTACTTATTAAATTAGACGCACTGGGAGTTAAAATAGGGTAAATGAGTAAGAAATTACAAACACGGATTTTGGATCACCTGAAGATCAGGGCCCCCAGCCTTCTTTAGTTAGCCTTATAAGGCTAACTAACGAAAATATCACGTCTTAACCTAACCAATCGTCAAGGGCGTACACTTGACCTAACGACTGATTAGGTTAAGTCGTGATATTTTCGTTAGTCAGCTTTATAAAGCTAACTAATGAAGGCTGGGGGCCCTGATCTTCAGGTGATCCGGATTTTAACCATGTTACACTAAATGTGCATGAATAATCTAGTAAAATTTAGGGATGGAGATAGGGTGGCCATTTCCAAATTTCCAAAAAGGAGGACACTGCGTATGTGGCCGTACGTTAATATATATATATATATATATATATATATATATATATATATATAACTGAAAGAAATGAATATTCATTTTTACTCCTTGGGCAGACTGACTGTCCGATTCGTAGTCAAAAATTGAAAACAAATGCGGCTTATCAGCAGTGTTGCCAACTAACTACATATAATAAAAATACGTTAACGGTTATTATGGCCTTCAGTACCCGCTATTTTAAGTGTACCTGAGGTAATTTATATAATTCTTTTTAGCCAGACCCCAAAAAGGAGGACAAATTAACGTCCGGCTCAAGGTGGCTCCGGATGGAGGACAGAGTGTTCAAAAGGCGGACTGTCCGGCCTAAATCCGGACGTCTGGCCACCCTAGATGGAGAGTTAGATGCGGGATAATAACAATTAATTATAATTGATTCCATAACCGATTGGAAATGGGGATACGGGAAATATACTGATGGAAATCTAAAACAATCTAAACCGTTGATTGTCTTGTTTGTAATTTAAAGGAATGAAATTAAGGGATATTCGCTTCTTTGAACGAAATTCTTATGGCACAAACATGGGTTCCGTCCTGAACATGGGAATGGGCAGATCGCGTGATTGTAACATATACGATACTGTATATACGAAATATTTCTATATCAATTTGCATTTAATCTGGAATTCATTTGATCAACACACTTTGAAAATAACTACACCATTTTAAAATTAAACAATTTCTTATTTATTCTGACACGCCATTTTACATTCTTGTTGAGAGATTATTACTACTTAATTCATCAAATATATTCTAAAATCTTTCGTACGCCGATTGCGTAATTTCATAGGAATGTAAAATAATGGCATTATGCTACTGTGTACTTTTGTGTACCTAAACTAATTACGCTCATCGGTGTACAATCGTACATATTGATCCAGGAACGTACAAGTACATTAGGTAACTATTTCGTGCTTCCTCGTAGATGTCCCGTTGTAAATTGCTCCCTTTTCCGTTGTTAGCTCCCCATTAGTCTATCTCTCGGGTGACAAGTAGGTTTGAAAAAGTTAAATCATTTTTACGGCATCTTTCTGTTAGTTTTTCTTTGAAACAAGGAATTCTATGATGTATTCTTGTTTGCAGACACTTTCTAACAAATTTGGTTGTGATAATGGAATACGGGTTTGAGATCTACTATTGTAAACGAATTTCTGGAGATCTTTTATCTTATATTTTATCTTACTTTATCTTACAACTTTACGAGAGTTCCATGGTAATTCCTCACAAAAGTCAGGCTCGTTGATCCTCTTCTCGAGTTGGGTTGGTGAATGAGCGAACTGCTGTCCTGTATTCTCTATTTCATATAGCCTGGTACACCCGGCTCATCTGGAATTGTCCTGAGCCAGATATTTACTTCCTGTTCTGGTATAAATACACGGCTGCTTTCACGAAACAACCTTTATTCAATGATGAATCAAATTAAATAAACGAAATTTGTAAAAATACAGCCATATTTATGTGAAAAAGAAAATAATAAAATAAATATTCGTCTTAGCCACACGGTCGTGTAAGAGTGCGCATGTTATTGATAAGAGCACTCAGAAGCACAGATCACACTGATAAGGACCGCGTGTTTCGCGGTTTGCGTAGGCGTCATACCACCACTCCACACGAATGACCCACACAGAATCCACTGAATCCATTCTTCTTCAGCTGGTTCCATATAAAACTTTTTCACATCTTGGACAAATGAATTCCTCAGACTACGATGAATACCTTTGTTTTCCTGATTATTTTCTGTGGCACGCTTTAAAAAGCCTTTTTCTTCACGTTTGTCTTGCCTGTTGTTATTCGTTCAACCACTTTCCTTTCTTCTGTAAGTAGAGTTTGCGCGCTCTTTGTCCGCGCATTCAATTTTCAGCAAATAACTACTGAAAGTGCTAAAAGACGGCAGCACATATGAAGTAAGAATATATGACCGACCACAGTGCGATTGCCCATAAATGTGTTTTCACCCTTTAAACCAAAGTTTACCGTGAACCATTTTTATGAAATGTTATACATACTTACTTGAGGAGCTACATCACAAACAAGATATATTACCTATTTACCTGTGAATGGTGATAAAATAACGATAACTTTCTGAAGTATCTTCTGCAGCCTCTAGCTGTGCCAACACATATCTGCAGCTACTGTAAACATAAAGTGTTTACATTGTTGCGAGTCGTAATTAATTCCACTAATTTTAAGGAGGCTCATACACTTACCCGACTTTACCCAATTTTACCCGATTTTACCCTTTACATTTAAGATGCAAACAGAATTGGAAAATGGATGTAATTCAAGAAAAGGCTGACTATTTTTATTTTTCAACTATTTCTGTCTGTGAATTACGATAATCACTTTAACTGATGCCAATAAAGTGTATACTTTACACCTTCTTTTCAATCAGAAACATGTTCAATATGATCTACTGACCTCCGTAATTTGGTTTAAACGTGCGCTGAAATTTTGAACAGCGCTATAAGAATTTGTAATCGTTACCAGAAAAATTTGTTTACGACTAGCCTTGGCCCCACACTCCCCTGACCTTAATCCTTGTGGTTATTCTTTATGGAGTTATTTAAAGGACAAAGTCTACAGGAATAATCCAAGGACAGTTGATCAGTTACAAAATTAAATTACAACTGTAACGAGTGGAATTGCAGATATTTCAATAAAAAAATTTCAAAATTTGAAAGCGCGTTTAAATCCAATTATTGAGATCAATGGTGATCATATTGAAAACGTTTTTCTTAAAAAAAAAAATATACTTATTAACATAAAAAATGGTTATTTTTAACTGAAATACAGAAATAGTTATTAAAAAACAAAAATGGATGAATAGATAGATAGATAGATACTCTCCTTCAATACATTTTTTATTAATTCCATTAAAAAATTTCAACGTGAGACTAATTTAATTTACTTGTTTTTTTATTTACGTTATACTTTATATTTTTTTTTTACGGGTTAATTTCGTTTTTTTTTCTTTACGAAACCCGAAAATGTTTTTGTCATTAAAATGATGGAAAAATTTAACTTTCATGCAGTATTTTGTCCCTCATAATTATAGCTAAATAGATAAAAAAAATATCCTTTCGAGCGTACTTTTTTTGACAGTTTCTATATGAAGGAAAACATTTCCTTTCCTAGATGGCCCAATGTGAAGAACGGAGAACGTTTTCGGATATCATTACAACGTTATGTAATATACACTTACATCGCTGTTTATTTCTAAATGAGGCTCCACGGTCGATACGAGTGTTTTCAGTTTATTTATTTTACTTTATATGCGTGTTTCTATGGGAACAATTTCAAATTGCATCTACTTTATATACTCACTTTGCAGTGAGAGAGTCGTATAATTCAAATGTATGGCCAAACTTTTCATTTTCAAAGCTCATTAGCGTCATATCTAATCTGTGGTCGAATTCGGCTGAAGTTTATTAATCACTGAAAACGATTCTTTGACGATGTCTTTTTGTCCATCTGATGAACTCATTTTTGAAGTAACACTTTATACAAAAGGGACAGATGGAAATGTCGTTGTACCAGATGATGATGAATATCACAAAAGAGAAGGAATATTTATGTCCAAATATTTTTCGGACCGTATCGTTCATTTTGGAGTAAAAATCGCCTGAAAACGTTGCAAGTATAAAATTACCGTTGTCATAAGTACATTTTAACATACTAATGCACTGTTTATAAGTTGAATCGACTGAAGAACCAAGAAAATACGGAGTTTTATGTATGAGAAATTAAGGCAAAGTGTGACAATTATGTAGAGATGAATAATGCAGGAGATCAAAGGACATGAAGTAGGCGTTGTTTTTTGACACAATTGAATGGGAAAACTTTGTATGACAAATGAGAGAGACCGGGACGAAATAGAAGCAGAAAGAATACGAATTATGCTTCATATAAAGGCGCCATGAATGTGTAGTCATCACCGAAACATAACAATGCTTTGTACACGAAGATGTACTTCCAGGGTATCCCAGGGTATCCAAGAAAGTTTTGAAGTGAAATAAAAATTCATAACTCTTAAAAAGTGGCGTAAGCATTAACGCTTTGCGACAGCTTGTATAGTATACTCATCACATATATGAAGCCTAATTTGCACTATAGTTTACAATACAGCAACAACAACAACAGTACAAATTTAACATCGTCATTTCTGACATCATCACCCCTGACATGCTGACACTTGGCGAGAGGTACAGTAGAGTTCCGACTGGATGTGTGTCGAGCTACAAGTGATGCACGTATGGAGATTGTTGAACTCCCTAAAGTAACTTGGTGGGTGCAACCTTCAACTGCCGTATACCTTTCAGAAATATATATACGAGTCCTATTCATTTTTTAAATTTTATTTCACACCTCTTATATATATATATATATATATATATATATATATATATATATATATATATATATACCGTCTGCCAAAAAAGGGGTTCACTCTAAAAACAGCTATGAAATCAACATTTATTAACCAATCATAATGAAACTCATATAGAGCAAAAATATGTACAGTATACATGTACACCAGTTTTCAGATTATTATATTAAAAATTAATGATTTAATGAGGATTATTTATGTTCAACAAATTTTGTTGGTGAACATCGCTCCAGTTTGGAATTTTGGGAGTCCACAAAGGCGGTAAAACTTTGGTAATAAATTTTTATTCTCATTTTAGTTATAAAATACATCATAAGATTTATAAAACATAGGAAATACCTCCATTAAAAAACCATGAAAATAAAAAAGGATTTTGAATTTCGAAACAGAACTTAAATCCTAAGTTTACAAAAGAAATCACATTAACATTTTATTCTTTTCGAATTCCTATTAAAAAAATTGTTTAATGTGTTTCCCTTCTGTTTCAACAATTTTCTTCAATCATGGACGAAATTCATCAATGGTTCTATCGATCTGCTCCTGTAGTATCTCTTCCCACTTCTCCACAAGAAGCTGACGCAAGTGATCAACATTTCTCATCCTGCTCCTGTAAACTCTCTGTGCCAAATTTTCCCAGATTCCATAGTGAACAGGGTTCAAGTCAGGACTGTTAAGTGGCCAATTTTGGGGTTCAAGTAATTCTGGGACATTATTTTTTAAGTATTCCACAGTTGCTATTGCTGTATGGGACGTTGCTCCGTCTTGCTGAAAAAGATAATAACCACCGTTGGCCAGATTTTGCATTTCGGGAAGCATGTTTCGCAGCAGAGTATTTCGATAATACTCGGCATTGACTTTTACACCAGGTTCAATAAAATGAATGGATGTTTTTCCTAACTTTGATATGCCAACTGACACCATGACACTAGCTGAGAAATGACTTCTGGTTGCAAAAAGTCTGCTATCAAATACTTCATTCTCACATTGGACATGCGAGTAAACTCTGTCATTTTGACTGTTTCGAGGTTGCTCCATAGTGAATCTCTTTTCATCAGTGAAAAAAGCCTTTGAAAGTTTATTACATGCAGGCATTTCCTATATTTTATAAATCTTATGATGTATTTTATAACTAAAATGAGAATACAAATTTTATTACCAAAGTTTTACCGCTTTTGTGAACTCCCAGAATTCAAAACTGGAGCGATGTTCACCAACAAAATTTGTTGAACATAAACAATCCTCATTAAATCATTAATTTTGAATATAATAATCTGAAAATTGGTGTACATATATACTGTTTACATAGTTTTGCTCTCTATGAGTTTCATTATGATTGGTTAATAAATGTTGATTTCATGGCTGTTTTTAGAGTGAACCCTTTCTTTTGGCAGACGGTATATATACACCTTACCTTACAACCTTACAAAGGTTCCGCGCGGTGATTATAATATTAAAACAACATTTTCCATCCAAATCTTCAAATTAAACTTGGTGAAAATAATTTATTTTAATAAATTAAAAGCGTAAAAAGATACTTAATATAATTCCACGTCAAACATTTACCTTTTTGGGTTAATTAACGTAAGTAAATTAACTTCAGAATTAATATTCTCTCAATTATTTCTCATATTTACTTATTTTATAGTGACATATAGTGTAAAACATTACATATTTCACTACATATTTGGAGATACAAATACAAGGTTGGTAAGATACAATAGTTTGTGAAGTTTCATTCAATGGTAATACTGCTCAGTCCATTCATCATACAGTGACTTGAGTAAGGGGACAATAATATTGGCTAATTTTTTATTTTATTTCCACTGCATCATTAATTGGTATGTTGTGAATATTGGCGCATAAAGTGAAAGGATTTGCTTTTATTACCTTCCGTGTTGATTAAATGAAAGCACTTTCCTTCTTAATGGAATCACCGAACATCAAACTCTAAAAGGTTTCTGCCTTCCTTTCGACGACCACTTCATTTCTAATTGGGCTTCTAGCTTATTGAAGGCGTCTAGAGCCTGGTTTAAGATACACTGGTCCACTGCGTTTGTTTAATGTTATTTTAGGCTACTCTGTGGTTTATTTGCTCTTTAGACCAGTTCATAACTGCATTCGGGTATTGGGAGATAATTTTGTTAGTTAAGAGTTGCTATGAATATTTTCTAAAATTCACTCATTCTTTTATTGAGATCTTGCAATTGCTTTTAGCTCATTTTCCTGCAAAATGAAGCAGCTTTTTTAATACGAGTAATTTTCTTTCTTTTTACCTTAGGTGCGTCATCATTCGCTAGTTAAGGCTTCATACTTCTCATTTTGGATTTACGGAGGTTTCTTGGCTTTGTTTCGGCTTCCGTCTACTCCTTGTGGATTAAATGCGATATTTTGGGATTTTCTTAAATCTGTTTAATCGTAACTTTTTCTGGAAAATATTTTGAATTTTGTTGAATAAATGTAAAATATTTAGTATTTTAAAGAGGCAAATTTTGTTAACGCTTCTTTTCTAAAAGAGGCATATACAGTATATAAATTTTATATTATATTTTGTATTTAAAGGTTCTCTCTCTCTCTCTCTAATTAGTTTTAATACAAATATTATATATATATATACATATATATATATATATATATATATACAGGGTGTCCCATAATATACAGGGTGTCCCATAAGTCCGGCATCATAGGAAAAATAATAAAAAAAGGCAAAACAAAAGCTTTTATTTACCGTCAGCAAGCACACGGCGAATGATGTCAGGAGTAATGGTGTTACATGCCCCAATAATGCGCTGCCGCAAATGTTCAATACTCTTAATTTTCTCTGCGTATACCAGCGCTTTCAAGTGGCCTCAGAGATAAAAATCTAGTGGCGTGAGATCCGGGCTTCTAGCTGGCCATTCCACAGGCCCTCGACGTCCTATCCAATGACCAGGGAATTGTTGGTACAGGTATTCCCTTACTTGGGTGCTGTAATGTGCAGGAGCGCCGTCTTGCTGGAACCATGTTGGGAAATTTCCTTCTTCGTTCAAGACACTGGGAAATGCTTCTTCCTTGAGCATACGTAGGTAGGTGCCTCCAGTGACATGTTCATCGAAAAAGAGGGGGGCCTATGATGCGATCGTCCCAAATGCCACACCATACCATCACCCGAGATGCACCTGGTTCCATTGAAGAGGTATACCAGTGAGAGAGAGTTGTTTTGAGACCAGTAGCGGGTGTTCTGTCGATTTACCTCACCATTTTCATAAAAAACAGCCTCGTCACTGAACAGAATGGTGGACGGGAAATTGGCATCCCGAGCATATTGGTCCGTAGCCCATTCACAAAATTCCATCCGCCAGTCGGGATCATCTTCGCTTAATTTCTGTAGGATCTGAAGTTTATATGGATGCCATTTGTGAGCCTGAAGAATGTGATGGATGCTACTTTTCGACACTCCTGTCTCGGCGGACAATCGCCGAAGAGACTTATTTGGACTTCTGTTAAAATGAGCTAGGATAGCAGTCGCTGTATCATCGTCAGTGGACCTCCTTGAAGGTCCACTGCGTGGTTTATATTCTATGGATCCTGTTTCCTTAAACTTTGTAACAAGTCTGCTAACATAACTCTGTGTTATTGGCTCGCGGTCTGGATGCAGTCTGTTAAATTCAGCAGCGGCCTCTCTTTGACTCCG
The DNA here is from genome assembly GCA_023014485.1 of Bathynomus jamesi. Classification (NCBI taxonomy): domain Eukaryota; kingdom Metazoa; phylum Arthropoda; class Malacostraca; order Isopoda; family Cirolanidae; genus Bathynomus; species Bathynomus jamesi. The sequence goes on from JAJOZX010000485.1 coordinate 1,022,581, forward strand.
ATTTCCTATGAGTAGAATTATCTGGATTCGTTCTTCCTTGCTCACAGACATTATGGCCTGTAGAAAGAGAAAAATATTAATTTCTCCTATGATGCCGGACTTATGGGACACCCTGTGTATATATATATATATATATATATATATATATCTCTCTCTCTCTCTCTCTCTCTCTCTCTCTCTCTCTCTCTCTGCATCTAAGGAAAGCCATGAAGGAAAATTTTTTAAAAAGTTAACTTTGAAATAATTCTATTTCAGGAGAAAATCGAATAGATAATGAAATGTGTTCCCAATGGTACAAACCTTTATTTAGATCGTAATCGATTCAGAGCAACATAAATTAATTATAGTAAGTATTTGGGGTTATTAACTAGTTAAATTTTTAATTAGTTATTGAAATATACTTTTGGCAGTAATTAAATTTTCACGCATAGAAAGAAATTATAATTTGTTTTCCTCTGAGCACACCCAAGTTTACATTTTTGAAATTTTATTGTCGAGAATCTTGTCTAATATTATTTAGGTTCAATAAAAGATTAAAAATTGGTACACTATGCTATGCTCTCACGCGAGTTATAGAAGTATTTTACTATTTTCCTTCTTTCCGAGAAGCCATATTACTATACTTTATATTAACCCAGATTATTATTATAGCAACAAATAGGCTCCACATATCATAAAATTTCGTATGGCATGTTACGTAGTCAAATTAAGTGTGCATGTATGTTATGTTATGTTATGGTATGTAGTCAAATTCTGCCGACAAACAAGAAGCAATAAAGGTAATGAAAACCATTCAAAATATGCAACGAGAGACATACACGCACAGACACGCACTGCAAAACAGGTCGTTCTGAACGAGGTCCAAGCAGGGCCTACCGAGACAACTAGCAAAGCAAAGGCCCTTTCCGAAGGACTGTCGGGAAACGAAACTCGGTATTAGCCACGGTTAATACACGCACTGAGAGGGCTACGTCGTGGCCAGTGTCGTAACACTGCTTCCAACTAGATCAGCAAAATTAAGCGACGTTCGGTGGGTGACCACCCTCCGTTTCCAGATGATGTAGTGACCCGTGGTTCGGATCTCACGTAAAGTTGTAGGTCGCCCCCTGTCATATGACCTTAGATGTTGTGAAAGAGGTTAAACAATCCCCAAAACCAAACATACACTGAGAAAAAAGGCATGTTGCTTTATAACTAAAGTATGCTGAAAAATTTCTCAAGGGAAAACTGTGTGCTGTTTTGCTTTAAGCCACGTCATTACTTAGTTTTAATGGTTTAAGACAATATTGCTGTTGTTGTATCCGACTCAATTTTTCGTCATATTGTTGTTCATTTCTTGTTTTGTTGTCGTGCCTAAATGCAGTCATGAATATGTAAAATCGCAGAACGGAAGACTTTTTTATTAACAGCGTCATATTTTAGATATCCAAACGTAACATGACACATTCCACTAAATCTTTCAATATCTTTAACATTCTTTGGTTTGACATATTCATGACTGCATTTATGTACAAAAACAAAAGAAGAAAAAATAGACAAAACACCAATAACAGGAGTAACATTTATAAAATTGTTAAAAATCAAAAAGTAACAAAAATACTCGGAATAAAATAATGCATTTTCCTCTTGAAATAATCTTAACACGTTTAAGTTAAAAATAATAATAATTTTTCTGACTGTATGCAAATTTCATAAATATACATTTTACGCTTTAACAGTGAATTTTTGTTTCTTATTATCCTTTCATGCAATTCCATTTTCTAATACAGTCTATGCATACTCTCGTCTAATATTGTAAACACAGTATCGATTAGCTTAAGTGCTCTGCAGAAACTGTTTGCGTAATATCTTCAAACGTACCTTTTCGAGAAACCCTCCTTCACTTAAATTTTTATATCTCATCAACCTCATTTTCAAACACTTTTCAAAAACGATTCGAATTGAACTTTGCTTCTTTTGAGTTTTCGGCCATTTTGTATTTTTCGTTTCTTTTCTAAGTGAGGGAAAAAAAATGATTTTCCGTCATTTCGAGTAATTGAATTCGTTTGGCGCAGCAAATGTTTCAAAAATTTGGAATTAACTCTGCTTCTATACAAGCAAATTTCAAAGAAACTAATCAGATTATAAGATATTTTCTTGGACAAGTATACACGCATATATATATATATATATATGATGAATAAAACCACGAAGGAAAGAAAATACAGAGTGGTGCTCAAGCGCTTTCGTCTAATGACATCCTCAGGAACACTGAAGTAAATAAAGTTCAAGACTATATATAGGTTACAAAAAAGAATACAAATTGTGGGAGGAGCATACAAATTTGTAAGGAAAACTACCAATTTTAGCACTTTCCCCGAATTCAACACAAGATCAAATGGATTGTTTACAACCAATTTTATAGATAATGCCTGCACACATCGTTTTGGAACTTATTAAGCTTTGCATCAAAGACTGTAAATTCACTTTCAATAACGAGTATTATCAACAGGTTTTTGGGATGGCCATGGGCAACCCCTTGTCGCCCCTCCTCTCCAATATTTATATGGAGTTTTTCGAAATTACTTACATTCCGAGAATCCTGGGGGTTGGCATCCCATGGTTGCAGTACGTCGACGATATTTTGTGTATCTGGCCCATGAATCGTGACCTGGATGACTTCCTCCTTCAGTTAAATGATCACGTCCCCTCCATTAAGAAGGCCATATTTTCTTCAATGTTTCTCCGCGCTCTTAGGATCGCCAGTCCGGAATACATCGATGCCGAATTGGAAAAAATCAACGGTATTGAAGTGATCTGTGCTACCCACCTGCGTTTATGGAATCTTGTCTTAACAAGGCAAAACGAACCTTCTATCGTGTGAATAATAACACTCGCACTTTGTCAAAGAATATTTTAGTACTTCCATTTTTCCCGGGCTTTTTAGGCATTGCTAATGTACTTAAACTTTTGGATATTAATGTAGTATTTTCATAAAACAATATTGTGAAAAATATCATAGTAAAAAATAGCCCTACCAATAATTCAGGCATTATCTATAAAATTGGTTGTAAACAATGTGATTCCTTTTACATTGGTCAGACGGGAAAGGATTTGCACACGCGTGTAAAACAGCATCAATATTCCGTTAGAACGGGACAGTCGTCCAGTGCCCTTTTTGTCCATTTGTCAGAGTTATCCCATTGTATTGATTGGAATAATGCTTCAGTTTTGTTTCACTCTAGCAACATTGTTAATAGAAATATTCTTGAGTCTGCTATTATCCAACTTACAAATAACTTTAACATGAGCAAAGGTCTTTTTCAACTCGATCCCGTTGTTTTGAATTCGTTCAGAACGGAATTAGACAAGAAGGGCAGAGTGCTAAAACTTTGGTAATTTTCTCTTATAAATTTGTATGCTCCTCTTAGTTTTTATTTTTCAATTTATTTTTATTTTTTATTTTTTTTTGTGACCTATATATCATTCAGGCATTATCTATAAAATTGGTTGTAAACAATCCATTTGATCTTGTGTTGAATTCGGGCAAAGTGCTAAAATTGGTAGTTTTCTTTACAAATTTGTATGCTCCTCCCACAATTTTTATTTCTATATTTATTAATATATATATATATATATATATATATATATATATATATTTTTTTTTTTGTAACCTACAGTGTATATATAGTCTTGAACTCTTTATTTACTTCAGTGTTCCTGAGGATGTCATTAGACGAAAGCGTTTGAGCACCACTCTGTATTTCCTTTCGTTCGTGGTTTTATTCATCATAAATATTTTTCACGTGTTACTTTCGTGAAATAATTTTCATATATATATATATATATATATACACACACGAGGGTCTGTTTGGAAGCTTCAAAATACTCTTTCTAGAAAATCCACCATCGTTATCTGGAAATTTTCGGACCAACCGACGCATATATAATACAGAGACTGGAATAAAACATAGAGCACAGAGGAGGGTTCGTCCATGCGTTGCCAGACCACGTCCCGAGCGCGTCTCTCTATTCACTACACCAGGGCTTCTCAAACTTTTTTCACTTGCGACCCCTTTGGATCAGACAAATTTTTTCGCGACCCTTCACTCAATGTCATAAAAGCAATAAGTACTAACACTGTATATTTATGAAAAAAATAATATTTTCAAATGTTTCTGCGACCCCCAATAATATTTACGCGACCCCTAGTTTGAGAAGCGTGGCACTACAGTCTACACCATTGAGCAAACCCTCCCAAAAAATATTTTCAAGTGTGGCTTTTGAGCGTATCTCCTTTTATCAATTTTTTTTTTTGAAATGCAGTAGTTAACCCTCCAGTAATTATTTTTATAGAAAACTACAATAACCGTAGTGATGTTAATATGGAAACTAAAGTAAGACGTTTTATTTCAGTCTCCACTATCAATACCGGGTGTCCCATTCGAAATGAAACAACTTTGAAACTCTGTAATTTTTAAAGTATTAATGTGAGAATGTTGAAACTCTGCCAGTTACTACAGCATATGCATAAGTTTTTGTCATAATGTTTTTTGTTTGTTTCAGATTGAATTATGTTTACCCCACAAGAAAAAGAGAAATATGTGTTATGGATGGCTGAGTTGAAGTCCCCTACTCTGGTGCAACGGCGATTTCGTACAACCTTTCACGAGGAACCACCCACCAGAAGAGACCTATATGCATGGACCAAGAAATTTGAGGAGACTGGCAGTGTTCTAAAGGAACACTCTGGAGGGCGAACAAGATCGGAAGAGGAGTTGAACGAATACCGGGCGCCTTTGGTAGTAGCCCGAGAAAGTCCATCCGTCGTGCCAGTGTCGAACTGCAGATTCCTCGTTCAACTGTGCATAGAGTCGTGCGCAAGCGTCCATATAAGCTTCAAATTGTTCAGCATATAACATGTGAAGATCTTAACAAAAGGAAACATTATGCTATGCACAATGTATCTAATGTATCTAAATGTTATAATTCACATATATCATATGAAACTTTATGATATTAACTATTTACTTTGTGAATATTACAATATTACATTGTTTGCATCATTCAATAAAAAATTATAAGGTTTCAAAGTTGTTTCATTTCGAATGGGACACCCGGGATATACTATATATATGTAGTATAGAGCGGTACTCTTCAGGCATTCTTTTTGGGGATACCAATTTTATCACCTTGACCTATTTGTCATTCCCTTTTTCAACCGTAAAAGACTCGGATTCATTCGCGTACACTCTTATAATTTATTCAATAGCAGAGATGCCAAGTTAGAAGAAGATCGTGAATGCAGGAGGTTTTAGTGGGATGGACCGTGCCAAGCTAAGGGCGGGGGGGTCCAGGGGCATGCTCCTCCGGAAAATTTTGTAATAACAGACATCATATGGTGCATTCTGGTAATGTATTTCAGAGAAAATTGTGGTTATTTTTGGTTGTAATATTGCTATTAAAATATATCACATCTCCCTACCAAAAAGAAAAAAATAATATAAATTCAACACTGAAAATTTCTATGGTGCGCGACTTTTGCGCCACCCTGTATATGGGAAATAATTAATGTTTCATTTAGTCAATCGTTATTCTTCAACTTAATTATGAATAGAAGCATCGTTATTGCCGAAAATATGTTGAATTTTCTTGATTATAACTAGAAGCACTCCAGAAATGAATATATCATACATTAATTAAACTTATTTAACAAACAAACCAACAGGTGTGACGGGAAGTTTGAATTAATTTCAAAGCGAACCAACCAAGAAACTATTTACAATTAGGAAACTTTAATTTACCCATCCCAAGTTGGAAAGCTCGACAGCTTGTATTATTATTATTATTATTATTATTATTATTATTATTATCGTGATTCGAACCCCCGACTTCAGTGTCTTCATTTCGTTTATAGGGAAACGATGTTACTCACTGAGCTACGAACGGTGGCGAATCCCTATGATGCCGGTAATAATAATATGTGAATAGATCAATGGGCCTCATTACTTGGCCTGAGCCATGTGCCAATTTCTGGCCCTACTGAATGACTATTCTTAAATCAGATTTGTTCCTGACAATCGAGATTAAGATTTACATTTATAAAACTTGTCGTGAATACCGTCCACCTCACAGGCACAATTTCTTATTTCAAATTTTGTTTTTCGAGAAAATTCCTTTGGAAACTTGTGAAAATCACAATTTTGCGATCATCATATTTATTTAATCTTCGTCAACGTTTCCTTAACGCTTTAAGGACGACTGATACAAATTGGTAGCGTTTCAAATACATGCATTCGTAACTTAACACTACAAAAAATTTTGGCCTTGAAGGGCTAACATACGTTACATTCCGGGTTATAACGAAAATTTCTGGTTTTCTTTTAAAAAAAATTTCGAAGCCTCGTAAATGATCAACTGATTTGTGATTTGGTGGTGCTTTGGTATTTAGGGTTTTTTCTTTAAACTGTTCATATTGTTTTTAATCTCAAAAGTTTTTATTAATTTCATTAATATCTATTAAACATTTCACAAAAACAGCCTTGATATTATTTTTTAACATTCGATATATCTCATTTTACGCTGAAGCCCTTATTTATCATATTCAAGTTCGAGGTCTGAAGGTCAGATCCCGTGGCGTAGTTGGTGACATTTCCCTATAGACAAATTAAAGACACCAAGGTCGGATGTTCGAATCCCGATGGTGCTAGTTAATAATAATCAAGGCTATGCTAGTTTCTGGCTCCCCTGACTGAGTATTATTAGATGGCTGCAGTGTATCCGCGTAATATTCGGCAAATATCTAAGTCCTGAAAGAAAATTACAATCCTCATTATTTCCCAATTATTTTTCGTAATATTTAAAACATTATAAGAGGCCCTCCTAGGAAGAACTGGCTAAGCGACAAAAGTAAAAAACGCCCAGAAAACGCAGTTAAAGTTGTACCAATATTTCGTCGAAATAGCTTCAAAAGTTCAAAAGTTATGGCAACCTTCAAATTAGTACAATTTTAACTGCGTTTTCTGACGTTTTTTAATTTTGTCACTTGGCCACTTCTTCCGAGGAAGGCCTCATATTTCTTTAGTAAAACTAAAAAAGGAATACAAAAGAGCATCATACAAAACTTTTGTTCTCTCTTCGTCGGGTCGTCATCATGGACTAGTGGATAACATCATGCCCTGTAAAAACAACTTCAGAAACGAAGGCTCAAATCCCATTCATGTAAGATCAAATCCCATTCATGTAAGATCAAATCCCATTCATGTAAGACCGAAAATGTGTCATATTACACTCTGTTCTATATTTAATGTTAATTCCTAATTATCTGCTAACATGCTATAGGTTAGCACAGAAGAACTAATTTTTGAAAATTAATTAGTTTTTATTTGTAAAATGTTCAATAGTGTATTCGCGACTGATCCCACTATTATATATATATATATACAGGGTGACCCATAAGTCCCAATCGGTTATAATGAAAGCGAAAATACATAAAATCAAACAAAGTAAAAAGTTTATAATAAATTTAGACATATTTATTAATTAGTCAAAATGCAAAAACTAACCATCTTCTTCTTCTGCAGCATTATTAGTCCCATTTATATGGGGGTCGCTGTTGCGAATACTTCTCCTCCACTCCGCCCTATCCTGCGCCATCTCCTCCGTCAGGTTCTTAACACCCTTTTCGTCCCTTCTCATTTTATACCCATACCATGCCAATCTTCTCTCTTGAGCCTTCTTTGGTCCGCATGCCATCCTCTCTGGTTTTGGCAATAAATTTTACGGCCGGATGCCCTTCCTGACACCAACCCTCCTCTTTTATTTTTATCCGGGCTTGGGACCGGGGAATGGGCTGGCTTGCCCACCCTCAGTGCTAAAACTAACCATCTCGACAAATATTCTTTCCTTATATAAAACCCGCTAGATGGATTTTCGCTTTAATTATAGCCGACTGGGACGTATGGTGGGCCATCATAAGAGAGAGAGAGAGAGAGAGAGAGAGATCTGTATTTGAAAATTGACCATTCATAGTATAATTTATTACTAATTATATATGTTTTCTTCAATTTTGTAAGATAATTTAAACAACTTGTTCATATTCATTCACTTTCTAAATGCTAAATCCAGTTTCAAAATAAATTTTTCAGTAAAACATGAACGAAAATGTTCTTAAGTTTCGTATGACCATAAAAAGCATTGAGTATTTAAGCAATGAAATATCTAATATTAGATTAAATATCAATATTTTACTGTTAACTTTAGTTTAGATAAAGTCTTCTGAAATTGTAAAATGGAACTTCGCAGTTTGGTTCTTGTAACCGAGATTAAACAAGAATTTTATGTCCAATTTGATTTGTTCAAATATTGGTTCAGAAGTTGTAAAAATTAGAAGCGCCATGAAAACTGTACGATGCAGTGAAGGACAGACAACGTGCACAAATAAATTTTGGACAGTAAATATATATATACGTTTCTCTCTCTCTCTCTCTCTATCTCTCTCTCTCTCTCTCTCTCTCACGCACACACATTCTCTCGTTTTCACACGCACACACACGCAAATTCTCTCTCTCTCTCTCTCTCTCTCTCTCTCTCTCTCTCTCTCTCTCTCTCTCTCTCTCACCTTCGATGAATATGGAAAAGATGAAAATTTTGCAAATGAATATTTAATTACAATCGGCAAAGCTTTCAGAATTTACACTATCAAAATCATTGCTAAATCATGGAAGGTACAACTGGAACTAAAATGGTATAATAGCAAACTAAATACAATACATTTATAATATTAAAGAAATTATTTTATTATTAACAATAAAACTAAAAAAAAAACAATTACAATGAGATTATATAAATGGGGTCAAATCACATCTCTAAATTTCTTTAAGTTAAAGTTTAGGGAGGAGAAAAATTTAAATTTAACGTTATTTAAATTACATTTCCAATGCATTCAAATTATTCTTTATAGCTCTTCAGTCTTCAGTGCTACGCCGTGACCAGCTTCCCTTCGATCAGCGAAGTTGAACGACATTGGGTTTGGAGAGTAGTTGGATGGGAGACCGTCCTCAGCGTCCAGATTATGTAGCGACCAGTGGTTGGGATCCCACATAAAACTGTAAGTCCCCTCCGCCATATGACCTTAGATCAGTGGTTCGCAACCTGGGGTCCGTGAATGAGTTTCAGGGGTCTGCAGGAAACAAGAGGTATATCCTAATTCACATAAAATTAAAATATACAAATTATTTTCGGTAAGGGGGGTCCTCCAAAAAAAAAACATATTCTTCTATGGGTCCGCAAGTGAGAAAAAGGTTGCGGACCACCGCCTTAGATGTTGCGAAAGAGGTTAAACAACCAATCTCATCATTATATTTCTCTAGTCTTCATTAAACAGTTTTAATATAATTTTGATATTAACTTCATTCAATGGACCAATCATTATTTCCTCTTGCCTTTCACATAAACATGAATTACGGATTAAAAACATAGAGACAGCGATCAAAATGGCTTAAAATGTAAACTAACCATCTTTATTTGAAGATGTTCTGAATATATAATATTTCTAAGTGATTTTTACTTATTTTGAATGATAAAACGCATTTAATCAACGTAAAAGTTTATATGAAGTGGTCAAAAATAAAACTTTTTGGGCATCATCTAAAACTTTAAAGTATTTCTAGGAAAGGTAATTTGAATAGGCTTGGCGGGGAGGGGGAAAGGTTAGGCTAAAATTTAAATGAGTCACTTGGTACAGCAGTTGACTGACAGGATCACTGTCTTTTTCTAGAAATGTATTAGAAATAAGGAAGGAATAAATAGGGGATTTTGCCCAATTTTTTGTTTTAAGAAAAATGATCGTTATTGCTATTTGAAATTGGTGTGATTATAATGGTAAAACGAACTTGATCACCTCATAACTAGAAACGTAGGTAAGGATCAGGCAAAGAGGAAAATTAAAGGAAAACCAAAGGAAAATGAAAGGCAATACCACAAGAACAGCCCCTGTGAAACCCTGTGACACTGTTTTTTTCAGTTAAATTATTTCGTTAACCTTCAACAGGTAGGGTGGGGTCAAAATGATCCACGTCACTTTTTTCAAGTCGACATTATCACAGTGTATCCAAATGGAAATAAAATGGTTTTTTGCTCCTTTCTTTGCATTTGCTACCATACGAAGAAGATACTCTGATCTAAATGAAAGTTCAAACTTGTTTTATGAGGAATAAAAACATATTTTTGAAGTCTATTACATACGGGTCATTTTCATCTACCCTACCACCTATGATACAAATATTTTATCCTACCTGTTGAAGGTTAAGTAACAATTACCCCTGCTACAATAACTTTAAACTTACAGAAACTTACAGATACCTGTTACAGTAAAATATCGCAGTTATAAGTTAATTTCAGTCACTTTTATTAAACGTTCTTTTACTGAGCATTTATAAAGTATAATTTGTGTACGTCATTTTTAACTATTTTGCCGTTAAGAAGAAAAGAGTAAAAAGAAATTCTAGTTTCCAAATCCCCCCAAACTGTTAATTATAATATTTTATGTTATAAAATTTACGTACCATATTTGACGGCACATAAGACTTTTTTTTCCGAAAAATGGCTCAAAAAGTCATCCAGCGTCCTATATGTGAAGTTGCGGTCTCCTGTAGGCTAATGAATCCCCCAGTAGCTGTCTCCGGTAGGCTAAATTCTGCCTAGCCCAACTTCAGAATTAAAATTATGTTATTGTTTACTTAAACACATTATTATTATTATTACATCATTATTATTAAATTATTATTTCTTTTAATTAACTAAAAAAGGAATTATTATAAATATTAAAGCTGGATTTATAACTACTGATGATGATGATGATGTAAGATATTTTCATTGTAAATGACTTCTGCTATGCTGATCTCATGCTCATGTTCCATATTAGTAAGAGTAAACATTAAATGCTTAAATACACTCAAAAGTTTTTTTCCTAAATATTCCCTGCTGAAATGTGGTTCCGTCTTATAAGCCATTAAATATGGTACTTGATGTTCAATTACTCTCTTATTCAATTTGATTTAATTCCATTTATTTTAATTAAAAATTGAGAAGTGACCCATAATATTTTTGTTCCATCTGATATTGCGTGTAAGAAACTATTATAAGATTATGGACAATTATTCTTGATGCGAACTGCACCACGTCTCCGTAGTGATTCACCGGTGATCATAATAAAAAATTTTCGTGACACTCGATGAGACCAGGTGCTTCCTTCTTCACGGACTCGACATACCTACGTCATCCGATTGAATTGGGACCATGAAGGATTTAGGGTTCTCGTAGTAATAAATTCCTAAAAGTATCGTGCGAAAGAGCCCGCACGACATTTTTTTTTCCATTGCCCAAGGTCGCAGCGACAAGCGGCCCTTCTCAACGTGCACCTATCTAATAAATGAAGACTCCATTACACTTTTCATTAGTTCCCTCATTATAGTGTTGTGTCTGTGTTTTACTGCATTAAGTCCTCCTACTCGGAATGCTTTCGATTAACCCTGGAGACCAGCGTCGAGTCTGAAGGAATATAATCTGCTACCGTTACACACACACACACACATATATATATATATATATATATATATATATATATATGCCTCGGTGGTGTAGTGGTTAGCATCGCTAACTCGCTAACTACGAATCCACCGCGGCTTCGGGTTCGATTGCAGGTGACGGCAGACAGCACGCAGCAAAGCCAGCTGTTCATCCTTCCATACAATAAAATTGGTTGGTAGATAAATGGGTACCATGGGCAGCCTAGCGGTAATTTCCGATCACCCGTGGTGGGTCGTAGTTCGGATTCCACGTACGTAAGCTGTAGGTCTAAGGTAGAGCATAAGCTTCATCTTTGTCAGAATAAACAATTCGGGCAGAAACCAAAGCAAGGTTTTGTGTATATATATATATATATTATATATATATATATATATATATATATATAGGAATAAGAGGACAAGAAGGTGGTACATGTTTATTAATCAGACGTTTCGGAAATTCATTTTCCATCATCAGTGCTAAAAAATTAAAAGTAAAAAAGTGCACAAATATAGTGAGTAAAAGATTTTATACAATATATTTATGCAATCCTATGATAATAATTTAAAGTTAAAAAAGGTCCGTGAAATGTAAAGAGGTAAGTCAATGGCTAAAATATACAAATGTTATAGGGTGAAACGAATATTGAAAACAAAACTTACCGTGTTATTGTACGAGGTGGCGGGGGGGGTAATCTAAATGTATAAAGGTTGGGAATGGTTGACTGTTGAAGTAGCCCTGTTAGAAGCCGATGGTTCGGAAGAATTATTTAGCTATGTTTAAGATGAAGGCAGAATTGTAGTCGTTGAGGGTTGATTTTGTACTAAGGATATATAGGAATTCGAGGATGCGGAGGTCGGTTGGTTGGTATACTGAATTGATAATTTTCAAATTGATGGGGAGCAGTGGGTGATTGTGGAGGTGGCAATGATCTCTAATTGCTGATTTCGATGGTTTGTTTAAAGGTTATAATGTTCTGGTAGAGATGCCGCGATGTTCGTCCACTCTTGTTTGATATTGGCGAATGGTGCTGCCAGTATAACTCGCTTTGCAGTGAGTACAGTTGAAACAGTACATAGTGAACGAAACAAGGCACTGGGTTTTTTTTTCTTTATGGTTGAGATACGATTTCATGGTATTATTATTATTATTATTGGTGAATACAAATTGAAGATTGGCTTACCTCTCCACATTTCATGGACCTTTTTAACTTTAAATTATTATCATAGGACTGCATAAATATATTGTATATTGTATAAAATCTTTTACTCACTATATTTGTTCACTTTTTTACCTTTCATTTTTTAGCACTGATGATGGAAATTGAATTTCAGAAACGTCTGATTAATAAACCTGTACCACCTTCTCTTCCTCTTATTCCTTACTAACTTGCGGTTCCCCAAGAGCAAATCCTTCAATCAAGTTTTATATATATATAATTTTGTGTTTCCTTTCCTTCGTGGTTTTATTCATCATATATATATATATATACCATACAGGTTTGGCAAATTAGACATGCTGGCTTTGAATCACAAATTCTTACTAATTTTTTAATTATCTACACGACAATAGTGTGTATTGTACACAGGAAATCGTGGTCAAGGCCGCACTCTTCGTGGGCCCATTTTTTTAACGAGAATGGAATAGGGTATTTAATTACAAACGGCAACAACTTAAATTTATAAGTAACTGTTTGTAGGTGCGTGACAACAAAAACACTGAGCGTGGAGACATGGCAACAAACAGGAGGATGAAATAGAATTCTTTTTGTTGAATAAAATCGGTGTAGTCCTCCCCAGTGGCGCACCCAGGAATTTCCTTCGGTTGGTTGGTTGGGTTTCGTTAAAGGCGGGGAAGGGGAAAAGGGTGACGGCTGAAACCTAAAACAAATTTGGGGGGGGGGGGGGGGGCAGTAAATTTAAATATGTAAATGTGAAAAAGCGTTCATTTATTTTTAGAAATTTGCATACCTGAAATGATAATATCCCTCCACCCTTTGTGGTTTTTTATTAAGCTCGTCCGAAACGTCAATAATATCATAGAGCATTTTATCTTATTTTTTATATAAGAGTTCAAGGGAAGGTGGTCTAATTTTTGGGGGGAGAGGAAATGCCTGGCTACCCATTCCCCTTGGATGCGACACTGGTCCTCTCTGTCTTGATGGATAATTTTCACACACTTTTTTCTACATGTTGCTACTATTGATATTTTTCCAGACGGTTCTTGCTCGATTTTATTTCAAAAAGAATACTGCTCTCATAATCTGAGTATTATATTATCCTTTGCCAAATTTGTTAAATAGAGTTTCTGAAAAGTGGTCGAAAATGAAACGTTTTTCACCACTTTACTCGTGGTGTCCGAGTGGTTTCCACTCGGGAAATAACGTTGAAGCACTGGGATTTGCATCTGGGCTTCTCCTCCCTTCGATAAAGCGACGCCTATCGTTCAACGCGGAAGAGGTAAAGGGGAGAGTCGAGCAAAGGGCTTCGCCTACTGTGAGCCTGTACAACGCCCCTTCATCTGTTGACGCTCGCCGAAATTGTACTTGTGGCTTTTGGCGCGGGTACCCGTAAACCTTTACTTTTTAACCTATATAAACCAAACGGATTGTAGTGTAAGATAATACTTTAAATGCGGGTTGACAACTTATGGTCCTAAAATATGTGAGAATTGTTATGAAAATGGCTTGTCACCTGCAGCATTATGTACGTTTCAAAATTGCATTAAGAAGTACATTTTATCTATATGCCATCTTTTAAAGTTGAAGTGAAGCAAATAAATAAATACACACACACACACACACACACACACACACACACATATACACACAGCAGTGGCCATAAGTCACGCATCACCCCATCAATTTAAAAAAAAAATTGTTTTAACGTAAAAGTAAAATACCAAAATTACTGTAAATGGTAGAAAAGATGTATTTAGAAACTAGTCAAGCATACAAAACATACTAATGAATTGCGGTCAGTATTTCGTACATTTACTCTTTTTTTCAGCACTTCGGCGATACGTCGTGGCATGGAATTTACTAGTATTTCGCAATACTCCGGCGTAATTTCCTGAGCCCACACCTTTATAGCTTCAAGCAAATCATTCAATGATGTAGGATTGTGACAGGTAACTTTTTCTTTGACGGTTCGCCAGCTCTATCGGGTTTAAATCGGGCGAGTTTCCCGGCCAAGGGATACGGCTTTGGTGCGGTGACATGGCACTCTGTCTTGTTAGAAAAGCGTTGTGTGGCGCATCTCCATAAACAGCGGCAACTTCTCCTTCAGGATATTTAGGTTTTTCCAACAAGACGGAGCGCCATTTCACCGCACCAAAGCCGCGTCTGACTGGCTCCGAAATTCGGGTTTTCAAATGTACCGTGTGATGATTCCTCATTTCGCGAAGGTCAAGCTTGTCGCCCCTCCTCTCATATAAATAAATATATGTATGACATATTTATCAAATGAAATAAAGGAGAACAAGATGACTTTTGAAAGTGTCGTTCACCCCTTCCAACTATTTTATACTGACTAGAATTGACCTTTAGGTTACGACACGGAGATGGACTAAACTTGTTGTGCAGAAATAGTTGCTCCAACTTTTGAAAACATCGCCAAGTTTTGGCAGAAAACTGTACTTGTTTGCAAAACATGAAACGTTGGTCAACAATATTTAATACTCTCCACAGTTTCAATTTAAAATTAGGCTCTACACATTAAAAACTAAAAGGCCTAAATTATATTTAAACATTTTAACTATTATGTAACACAATGGTGACCTTAATTAAATCGTAAACATTATATTTTTAAGCGTTATTTGATTTAATAAATTAGACGAAATCCCTTCATTCAAATTTTAAAAGTTTGCGCTTAAATTACGCACTCCTTTAATTAAACTTTTTCGCGGTTTTTAATTATTAACCCCCTGACTACTGTATAGCGGGTCTATAAATTTCATATCCGTCGTTAAGTCATTCCAAGCCATTTAATATTAAAAAAGTAGATCCACATCTTACCTAAACTGTTGTAGTGAATAGGTTTTATTATTTATTATCTTCATTATTTATTTACGCTTCTTTCTACTTTACTATATCTCTATTTATTCTCGATCGGCTATTTCTTTCATTTATCACTTTGTTTCTCTACACTCTTTTGCCGTATATCGTATAAATATCGTGGTAGCGCGCCTAGACTGACTCTAAAAGACCGTTACAAAACCAAGGGGGAAGGGGGATATTAATACTCTTTATTGACACTTATTACGTTTTATTAATTTCGAAAATGATTTAGTTATGTTAGGGGTATGCGAGTATGAAATTTATATTATAATAATTTAGGTCGGAGAGGGACACTCACTAATTTAATTTTACGTTACATTTCGTCAACCTATCGTGTAACGCGTTGCCTCAAGACTGGCTATTATGGGTATACAGTCCGCTCCTTTGGGCTCCCTTCAGTACTGCCAACTGTACCCATTTTACACAATTTACAATCTAACAACCATACTTTATCGTAATCATCACAATTTTTAGTAAATTTATATTAAACATTAATTAATATTCTTAACTTGGCATTACTACACTGTCTTACAAACTTTTAAAGAAAAAAGTCATTCCAAAACGGGTTTAAGTGCGTCCAGTGTTGTAATGGTAACTTTTTTCTTGCCCATACGCTGCGATTTTGAAAGTTTGACCTTTTCGTGACCTGAGCTCAAGATTTTGACCCATTGTTTTGAAAGTCGTTTGCAATACTAAGCATATGACGCCGAAGTGGTTTTAAAATCGTTGCAGTGGCGTATGGCCACGGTTCTACTCTTAGCTATAAGGCATGCCTGAAATTTTAAAGTGGGGATACGCCATATGACCGCGTATCCTCATCCCCCCACCTATAAAGTTCTGGACATCAAGTTTGCTTTACAAACCAAACTTGATGTCCAGAACCGTTCATAATTGTCCAGTAAACGACAAAATTGTTCAAAATTTAAAAAAAAAAAAAAAATCGTAAAAACTAATAATTTACTTCTACTTTAATTAAATCATAAAAACCTTAATTATATTATTACAATACATAACGATTTATCTATATATATATATATATATATATATATATATATATATATATATATATATGGGAATGAACTCAGAATGGTTCCCTGAGTTTTTTATGATACACACAGACCGTGCATGGAACAAGGAACTCTTCTGGGATAATTAAATCCACTTTAGTCCGAATAAGTAATGGTAAATGACAAATACCATAGTTTTTCTTTTTCATGATGCAAGCCCGACGTGGGCAACGGGTCTCTCGCAAAGAGGTCCCATAAATATAGCTTCCCTCACCAGCTATCTGCAAAGCAGACAGGATCCAGCTTTGGGACATGGATCTAGGGTTTATTCGGACTATAGTGGATTTAATTATCCCAGAAGAGTTCCTTGTTCCATGCACGGTCTGTGTGTATATATATATATATATATATATATATATATATATATATATATATATATATATATATGTACGAGCAACGTACAATGGATGTTATAAGCCATATATAAAAATGAATTTCCTATACATATACAATTTTGTAAGGTATTATATGTCCGTTTTCTCATTGTATCAGTTGCTTGGAGACACTAGGACTGGACCGGATTATAACTAAATAAAAAGAAAATACTGTATTGTTAATTCTCAAAATGTGATTAATATTTAACTTTATGCTAACTAATATAGTAATAATAAACATTATCATTAAAATAGTTAACTTTCTCTCAATCAAACGTACAACATTCTATGAAATAACTCATGCTACTTATTATTATTATTATTATTATTATTATTATTATTATTCTCAGCGAAACTACATCCGGTGATTCCCCGTTATTAAGAAGTTCGTGGCAGCAAAATTTACAGTGACTTTTGCGAAACTCTCAGAAATAACAAGTAAACGTTCTGGGACGGGTATGTTCTTTGCCCAATCTGATCCTGTTTAACTCTTTTGCTCCAGGTGGTCCGTATACGGTTCCAAAATTCATAGCGTTACGAAATTCGCCACAGCGAAAGGGTTAAAGGAAATTTATACATTTTCAAAAATTTACCAACAACCAGTAAATAAAAAAAAAATATTATAAAATATTATATATATATACAGGGTGGCGCAAAAGTTAGGAACCATAGGCACATTTTATTAAATTATAATAAATGTTCGAATTTGTGGCCTTCCGCTTGGAGACACTTTCTGACCCGGTGAATGCATGATGTTTTAACATTCCTTAGCACATTGGTACTGATTCTGGCACACTTAGATGTGATTTTATCCTTTAGAGAACGTATGGTTCTGGGTCGATCAGCAAAGACTACCGACTTGAGATGGCCCCACAAGAAAAAGTCAGGAGGCGTGAGGTCTGGAGACCTAGGTGGTCATTCGACGGGCCCTCGCCGTCCGATCCACTTGCTGGGAATGTTTCATATAAAGAGCTCCGGACGATGGTTGCGAAATGTGGTGGTGCACCATCCTGCTGAAACCACATCTCCGCCCGTTCTGCCATTGGAATGTCTTCCAGTATGGGCATTAGAAATGTTTGCAGCATATGCAGATATGTTTCACCTGTTACAGTGCCGTCGAAAAAGTACGGACCAATTAACCGATCCCCCCAGAGCGCAGCCCACACTATAATTTGTGGATCGAATTGCACATGTCCTTCCTCCATCCAGTGGGGGTTCTTATTGGCCCAATAGCGTGCATTATGCCTATTGACACGACCGCTGAGGTGAAATATCGCTTCGTCGCTGAACATGATCCTTCGTTGAAGTTGTCGATGTTGTAGAAACCATTGGCAGAACTCTATACGACGGTCTGTGTCGTCACCGTGCAGTTCCTGAACGAGTTGAACTTTGTAGGGGTGGAAACAATTTGTTGTAAGAATTCGTTGAATGGATCTTCTGGAGACATCCGTTTCCTGGGATAACTTTTTTAAGAACTTTCCTGGGCTGTTTTCGAGGTGACTGAGTACCGTCAGTGATGTTGCTGCATCGGTTGAACTTTTTGGAAGGCCACTACGCTGCCGATCATAAACACTTCCCGTTTCTTTGAAACGAGTGAACTGTTTTCCAACTGATGCCTGAACAACTGGCGGCCTCTCAGGGTGTTTGTCATTAAAAGCAATAGCAACTGATCGGTGTGTATTACCACGCCTTGCACACATTAAAACTATCTCCACCCGTTCATCTATTGCCAATTTGTGTGCCATAGGTTCAACAACAAATCTGAAAAAAGCAAAATACATTAAAACACAAATTAATTATTAAAATGTGCCTATGGTTCCTGACTTTTGCGCCACCCGGTATATATATACAGGGTGGGGCACGGGAATCAAGTGTTTTTTGAATAGTTAGTAATCGGCCATTAGGAATGGGAGGGGCGTGCGGTAGGTAGCATTCCATTCCTGGGTTCATAGCATTTAACTTTAACTAACACTCACCTTTATCTTTCAGGTGCCATCATGGAGCAGTGGACGTTAGAACACCGCATGTTCGCGTATGATCATTTTGTTAGGAGTGGCGAGTCAGTGACAGCAGTTCAGCGTGCGTTTCGCCGCAGATTCAACATTCATCGAAATGACTCTGTTCCCGCTCGTGACACAATCTTACGTTGGGTTAACAATCTTCGAACAGGAGGCTCAATAATGAAAACAAAACCGAAGGGGCCGCAACGCACTGTGCGTACTCCAGAGAACGTTGAAAGGGTCAGACAAGCGATGTTGCAAAGCCCAGGCCGCTCTGCTCGGAGACATTCAGCTGCACTCGGAATCAGCAATCGTACTGTTAGACGGATTTTGCATGAAGAATTACATTTTCACCCATACAAGTTAGCGATGGTGCAGGAATTGAATGTAAACGATTGCCCCCAACGACTGAATTTTGCACAGGAAATGCTTGCACTTTATGAGCAGAATGAAAACATGATGGTGGTAATGAGTGATGAAGCCCATTTCCACCTTAATGGGGCCGTCAACAATCAAAACTGTCGGTATTGGGCTGCTGAAAATCCGCGACAACTCCATGAAAAACCGCTGCATAGCCCTAAGGTTACAGTTTGGTGCGCGGTGGGAAAGTTTGGCGTCATCGGTCCCTATTTCTTCGAACAAAATGGGGTTACCGTTACCATAACATCTGGGCGTTACATTGAGATGGTGAACACCTTTTTCATCCCTGAGTTACGAAGAAGGCGTATTGCTCGTCGACATTTGTGGTTTCAGCAAGATGGGGCCACGCCACACACCGCCAGAGCGTCAATGGCTGTTCTTCGCCCCCTGTTTCCCAACCATCTCATTTCGAGATTTGGTGACATTGCATGGCCCCCTCGGTCCCCTGACTTGTCCACATGTGACTTCTTTCTATGGAGGTACCTCAAGTCACGTGTCTACGAGGACAAGCCCCGTACATTAGATGCATTGAAGGAAGCGATCCGTCAACAAATCATCCAAATCAACAGAGACCTGCTGGGAAGAGTGGAGGCCAATTTTCGTAAACGCCTTCAACAATGCGTCGACGGCCAAGGACATCATATGCCAGATATAATTTTCGGTACATGATTATTATGACATGAAATGCTATGTTCTTACGAATGTTGTTCTACCAATATATTTTCTTTACAAAAATAAATATCATTTTCCTGATTATTCCAAAAACACTTGGTTCCCGTGCCCCACCCGTTATATATATATATATATATATATATATATATATATATATATATATATATATATATATATATTGCTAAACTAGTTCTTGTATCCATTTTTAAAATTCATGTGTTTATATGGTTCATGTATTTATATAATCCTCTATATTCGTATATATTTAACTTTATATAATACCTATATTAATATGTATATACGTGTATGTATTCATTTTTACATAAGGACCAAAATCGCCTAACGCGAGTTTGGATACAATTTTTGATTTGCTTTCTACTTTGCCAAATAATTGGTGACTTGTCTTTTTCAAAATCTCTTAATCAATTTTTTTGGATTTCGCTTAATAATGAATCCTTCTTAAGCTTTGCAATGTTCATATTTTGTATACATTCTCTCTTCGTATAAAAGATGAAGTCACGTCTTGCCTAAGCATTTATTTGTAAATCTTAAACCTTTAATTTTTACTCATATGCATATTTTAGTGTAAAGATGCATAGTTCAATTTCCACTTTTAGTTAACTTGGCAGATCATGATAGCATCAGATCTGAAAATACGCGGTTTAAGATAAAAATATGGATTCATCTTTAAATATCTTGTTTATTCGTTTAAACCTTACTACAGCCTTTTCAACATTTAATAATAATGATGTTAACAGTTTTGGGGTATATAAACCCAAGTAAAATCTTCCATATGTCATTCAGAAGTCAATTCAGAGGCTGATCACTACCTGTACATTTTAGCAGTGAATTACAGTAAAAGATAGCCTTTATCTTCTCCTTCGAGCCTTGCTCTCTTCAGAAGAACTTAGTCATTAAACTTCCCTGATACGTTATAAGAAGAGTCAGGAAATCTTCAGAGAATTTAGTAAGCCTCCCTGAATCCTCCGAGCCACTATAGAAGAACTCGGAGAGTAATATAGAAGAAAACTACTACAAGTCACACATCCGTTGCTGCCACCTAACTAGAACCCCCGTCGACTTCGAACCAACCCAGGCCATAGACGGAGGGGTTAACATATATATATATATATATTAGGGTGGGCTGAAAAAAAAATGTTGGAATGGCACATTGATATTTTTTTGTGGTTATGGTTAGGATGAAAGGATATGGCAATAAAAATCTTCTCCGCATATTCTAAGTGTCGCATTTTTTACCATAAACAAAATGGCGGCGAAACATGAAGATTGGCGATTTTGAGGCATTTCTAGGCAGTATTTGGAAAATATTGATTTCTCAAATAAATTGTGGAAAAGTAAACTTGTAGATGACAATGTTAGCTTGCTAGCGAGGGAATCATATTTTAATTTTATATCATTTCATTTTAATTCATTATTTAAATCTATATCATTAATTTACATTAATCGTTATATTTCATGTTATAAGGTGTCTATTTTTCTAATAAGTTTTAACATTTTCCCTTCACAGAATTGAAATCATGTCGTCAACTGCAACTGTTAAGCGTACGACGCGGAAGTCAACCAAGGTGTTTCTGGTAGGCCACTTGAAGAATGGAACATCGAACATCTTGTAAGAATGATGTGCTTTGATCCATCTGCAAATAATGCTTGTACAATACTTTGTTTGCCGTTACTACATTACCAAAACCATTGTCTCTGATGTTTTCAAATGCTGTTTTGTCTCGCCCCCTGAATCTGATGTTCAACTGTTTAAGAGATTTCAGAAAAATTATGGAAAATTGTACGAAACCAAATTCAAGAAAATAAACGATAATAAGCGTACAGCTTATTAATGTCAGTGGCGTATTAGGAGGGGGAATGGGGAGGACCAGGTCCCAGATCCCAGCTTTTGAGGGGGCCGATGTTTATAATGATATCAATGTTAGGGGGCCGATGTTTATAATGATATCAATGTTAGGGCGCCCATGTTTATAATAATATCAATGTTAGGGGGCCGATGTTTATAATGATATCAATGTTAGGGGGCTCAACAATATCTCTCAACTAACTTCAGAGGAAGCATCAAAAGCCGCAAAAATCTGGCTAGTCGTTACCCAAATGATTTTGAGGACAGCTTCCCATTTGAGTTTCAGCATTTTGTGTTGTTTGTCAAACAAAATGCTTTATCTGACACTCGCCCATTAGGAGTACTACAGGAAATTCACAAATTGAGGGCTGTTTTCCCAAATGCTTTCATTGCTTATCGCATTTATTTGTGTTTGATGGTGTCAAATGCAACTGGGAAGCGTTCTTTTTTTCATTTGAGCATGATTAAAAATGTTAAACGTCAAATGATAACCTAAAAGAAATTGTAAAGTATGTCATTGTTATGCGTAGAAAACGACATTTTGCAGAATTTAAATACTGAGCTTGTGACTGGAAAATTTAGTGATATGAATGAGCGCAAAAAACTTTTGTAGACTGGTGGTGGATAATTTTATGATCAAGTTTTGTAGATTAGTAGTGGATTGGTAGTTGTGTAATTCGTTTGGTGTAATTGTAGCAGCTTGGGATATGTGTAAAACTTGCATTATTTGATTTAGAAATAAATGATTTTTATTAATTTACATGACTCAAAGATTTGCTCGTTGAGGGGCCCAAAAATCCTTAATTATCGTCCATTGTCTTGAATTTGGTTCCGTACAATTTTCTGTAATTTTTATGAAATCTCTTAAAATGTTGAACGTCAGGTCCATCAGATGAGACAAAGCAGCATTTAAAAACATCAGAGACAATAGTTTTGGGACTGTAGTAACGGCAAGCAAAGTATTGTACAAGAATTATTTGCAGATGTATCAAAGCACATTATTCTTACAAGATATTCGATGTTCCATTCTTCAAGTGCTTTTACAGTGGCTCTGACTATTCTTTCCATAGCTTCTGTTCTTGTTTGAAGACACGCCCCTGACAGTTATAGTAAAAGTAATCATGTCCATTAGCTGAAAAACGAATATAGTGATTTTACATAAAACCTGGAAACAGAAAAACGCCCAAATAGATGACTATCCAATGTTTTTATAACTAATTTTGATTTTCTTAGGAAAAATTCATTTAATTGGCCTTTGATTGGCCCCGGTGACATGCTAGATAGATGGCAAAATTTATTTATGCATTCAGAATATACCATTTTAGGGAAAGTTTACGCTCAATGATAGCGAGAAAAATCTTCCTGGTAGAATTCAACTTTCTTACCCTCTTTACTTACACGAAGTTTACGTGAATTTTAGTGTTCCTCAGGCAACAACAGCAGCCACAAGTAACCTTATTCTGATAAAGACGGAAAATTGTAAGTCTGTGAATAATGATATATTAGTGATCGCTCAACTGGTACCTTTCGTAAAGACGTCTCTTGTATTTAAGCAAAAACTCAGGAACCCTGAGAATAAGGACATGAAGAGTCATTGGTTTAGTTTGTGGAATCAAACTAGGCTATTCTTTTCTCTTCACAAATTTCTTAAAAGAAAATTCTTCCTCTTGGAGAGAACGATAGGCCTACAGAGAAGCAAAGCAAAGAGCCAGAATCCTTAAGGTTGCGAACGGTTTAGTGTTGGACGAAGAGGTACGCTAATCACAGAATTTAACCAAATCTAGACGGGAAATGGTATGGCAAGGCTGGCTGTAGACTGCAGCCAACATTGTTCCAGTCGCAGCTGGCTGGAGAACGAGGCTCCGTCTTGGTCATTGTCGTAACACGTTTACCATCGATCAGCGAAATTGAGCGACATTGGGTCTGGAAGTAATTGGATGGAGAACCGTCCTCCGCGTTCAGATTATGTAGCGTCGCGTGGTTCGGATCCCACGTAAAGATGTAGGTTCCTTCCGTCATATGACCCAAGATGTTGCAAGGATGTTAAGCGACCCCATCAGTTATTATTATTAATGGCTGGGGAACGGCTTTGGGACTCAGAGGCACAGAGTTTGGGTATAGATATCCGTCTATCTATCTGATTTACTGTATATTATCTATGGCTGCGTCTATTACTGACATTTAACTCATAAAATAAAGTTTCCACCTTTCATGAGCTGAAAGGAAAAGTTAAGAGTTTTGGAACCTATTTAAGGGGTTATCCACAGAGTAAGTGATCATTTTTGAGCTTTTAATTAATTATACAAAACAAAATAAATAAATAAATAAATAAATAATAATATTAGCGATTTATACGATAGATCAAGACTCTAATACAATAATTCCATTTGCAACTGATATTACTCCTTTAGCGACCAGTGGATCTTGCCGAGTCTGTTTTCGCAAAATCAGAGACTTGTCTCAGAAAATGCTCCTGGACATTAATAGGTAAAACAAGCGTCTATTAATCCCTTAGCGCCCGGCTACACCTTACTAATCTTGTTCTGGATAACGTCAGAAGAGTTTATCTTTCCGAACAGACTTACAGACATTAAAGAACTAATCAAAATTAAAATTAATTAAATTGTTTTGTATTACATATAAATTGGCTCTTTTTACATAAATTATTATTACGTCATACCAATTATGCACATTTTCCACTTCAATAAAGCTTATTATTAATATTACAAATCATAATTTAATACTTCATTACAATATGCTCTATATATATATATATATATATATATATATATATATATATATATATATATATATATATATATAAAGAACGACGCTTGTGTAGAAGAGCGTCCGCGTCCGTCGTTCTTTACATTAATTATACTGTGTGTTGTTTGCAGTTAAAATGTATATATGTACGGCATGAGAAGGTGCTCCCTCAGAGCATTCGATTCCGCGCGTATGTAGGAGAATTACAAGTTGTGACTGATAGGGGACTTTGCTGCAGTGGTTAGCATATCCGACCGGTAATTGGATGATCCCGGGTTCCATTCCTGGGAGGTGCCTCATTTTTCATTTGCTCGTTCTCTCTCCTCATCTTGCGCCGACGCTCTTCTACACAAGCGTCGTTCTTTACATTAATTATATTGTGTGTTGTTTGCAGTTAAAATGTATATATATATATATATATATATATTGCTGTTATTTGTGGTTTTCGGTCCAGTTTTTGTAGAGCAAGCCTAAGGTAGTGCGAATGTGATTGTGATTGATGCAGGTGGGTTTGTGCCGCCTTGGGGAGGAAATACAAACACCAGACGCAACTTGTCAAACCAAAAAAAATCGGTATTGAGACATGATAGAAATGTTTTTGATTTATAAATACACTTTGTCTCATCGCATAAAACTATCTGCGAAAAAATATAAATATAGAAAGGCAACTTATTTATCAGCTTTTTCTTTATGGCTCTATCTTTTTAACATATTCGCCTCCCTCTTCATGTAGGTGGATACGCATCAAGGGTAAAAAGAAAAAGTCACACCAAGATGAGAAGGGGATTAGCACAAAAGTAGAAGAAAAAAATCGGATAACTGTGTGACTTTAAGCTGGCAGCTTAATTTTTTAGTATCAGTTCATCTGAAGCTTTCGAAGGCGAAAGTTTTATAAACTGACGAAGAATAACAATTGCGCCTTACAGTATGATACGAAATTAAATCAATAATAAAAGGCTTCATAAGGAATATATAATTCAAAGATATGAATATTAAATATTTGAACTTATTGCAACTACGAAAATGTCGATATAATTCATAAACTGAAATCGAAAAAACTGGAATCGAAATCGTAACTGATATTTTGTTTTTACAAAAAACTGAAATCGAAAATCGAACTGAAATGCAGTGTGTGTGTGTGTATATATATATATATATATATATATATATATATCAGTTTCCCACCTCTGATATACAGGGTGTCTCAGAAGTCGCGCATCATAGGCTAAATTTATTCAGACTTATGATGTTTGCGAGTCGAAATGGTTTATAAATGATGTTCAATTCCAATATATGTTCGATAATGTTCGAATAATAAAATTAATAGTATATACAGTTAATAAAAAAGCTATCTTAAAATAATTAAATTGAATGAAGCTACATTAGCCAATGGTGCTCGACTTCTGAGACACCATTGGCTGATGTAGCTTCATTCAATTTAATTATTTTAAGATAGCTTTTTGATTAATTGTACATACTATTAATTTTATTATTCGAACATTATCGAACATATATTGGAATTAAACATCACTTATAAACCATTTTGACTCGTAAACCTCGTAATGTCTGAATAAAGCCTATGGTGCGTGACTTCTGAGACACCCTGTATACAATATATATATATATATATATATATATATACTGTATACACCTCCTTGGTGTTTTTCAGTCTTCGTGTTAGAATATATCTGCAATCATTGTACTTTCTATTATATATATATATATATGAAATAAATGATTAATGGATATTAAATCCATACGAAATTGCATTCATAAAATCGATTGAGCAAAGAAAGATTAAACCTCAGTATTAATCATGGGAGAAATGTTTGCACGTGATAAGTTTAACTATCACTGATGAGGTTCGATTATATATATATATATATATATATATATATATATATATGTATGTGCGTGTGTGTGTGTGTATATATGTAGATTTTTGTTCGATTTTAATCAAATAAATTACTTCCAATTTGTATCCTTGGTTGTTGCTGTTGTTGTTATATGTACAGGGTGTTCCATAAGTCCCTTTATCCCTGAAATTAATTTTGATACGTAAATTCTAACTTCATTTAACCTAATCTGACGCCATCTCTATTCTACTAACCTAACCTAACCTGAACCTAATATAACGTACATTAACTTGACGAAACCTAACCTAACCTAAACTAACCTGTCCTCTTCTCTCGTATCCCATCCCAACCTCTCAATGTAATTGAGCGAAACGTGAAATATTATGAAATACTTTTTGATGTGGCCTTAATCTAGAACTTTTGAAATAATTCCTGTCTCTAACTTTGCCCAGCACTTGATTCCATTCCATCTACTTCAGTATCTACTTCATGTCATTAAAAGTTATTTAAAAACTTTATTAACACAAGCCCCTAATCATTGCTTGGCCCCCTATTGTTTACACTGAGCCCAAAATAATATAAAAAATGTAATGATGGGGTTGTTTAACCTTTTTTCCAATATCTAAGGTCATATGACGGACGGGACCTACAGCTTTACGTCTGATTCGAACCACGGGTCTCTACATGGTCTGGACGCAGAGGACATTCGCCCATCCAACTATTATCCGACCCAACGTCGCTGAACTTCGCTGATCAACGGGAAGTGGTGTTACGACATTGGCTACGACGTAACCCCTCCAAATAATATAACCTACGTCATCACACATGTCTCAAGCTGTCAAATCCATTAAGACACCACAAGGTAACATGAGTTCCTCCTAGGAAGAAGTGGCTAAGCGACTTTGAAGATATTTCATCAAAATATCTTCAAAAGTTCAAAAGTTACGTCACTTTCAAATTGGTACCTTAACTACTTTTTCTGGCGGTTTTTACTTTGGTCGCTTAGCCACTTCTTCTTAGGAGGGCCTCATATAAACTATCTCAGCCATTACACACGTCCCAAATTGTTAATTTACACGAAAAACCCACTGAGCTACAAACGAAGAAAAGGTCCCAAAATATAATAAATGTAACAAAATAAACAATTATGTTTGTGTTCTAAATAACAAACAAATAATAAATTTTTGTAATGAACATCAAATTATGTAATTCGTAGTTGAAACAGACGGAATAAAGTTACATGTAATCATTTAATTATAATTACGGATTCACTTAATTAGTTCAATGCAGACACCCGATTATTTGCAATTGTTCACTTACCTTTTTTTCAACATGAATAATGCAATTCATCGCAACCTCATTGAATTATGACACTTCTTTTAATTGGCTTTATTATATTCTTAGTTTTGGCACGAAACGTATGAAATTATTAATGTACGTGAAACGAGTTTTCTTCTGTCCTTATCTACGCATAATTATAATTTAACTATCTATCTGTGTGTGTGTGTGTGTACGTAAATATTTATATACGTACATGTTCATACGATGTGAATCTATTTATAATGTATGTACTGTACGTATTAAAAATGTTGCTTTTTTTAAAGGAAATATTATTAAAAATTAAGCGTTTAACACGTTATTAAAATTAGGTGTAATTCTATACGAAGAATAATAAGAGTGGACGTACGAGTAATGAACGTTGTTGACTATTGTCTATCAACGCCATAAAATATCGTATGACTAATTAATTACGTAATTTAATCCATTATCTGGGCATTACTCGTATTTCTTATCCTGTATCACTTTCATCTATTTGGGACTGTAAAATCTTCCTTTTGTACAAACCACATAGAAACGACTTTCATCTACGTCGATCTATGATGATGCATTTTGTACCTGTTAACCTTTTCGGTCAAAAAGCTTTTAAATTTATTTTTAATTTTACCTTTTTTTTTTTAAACTATTTTTTCAGTGTGTTGGTCAACTTCGCCAGAATTAATCAGGTTATTTCCCTGACTTGTCACCTTTTCTCGGAAAAAAGTCACTATCGTGAAAGCAGCCCAATACCTACGTAGTTTGTGGAAGAATATTAGCAGCAAGCTAATTTGTAATCATTCTGTAATAATACTGATATAAACCTTGTAAATCAGTCAGGAGGGCCAGAAACTAGCACAGTGCTCAGGCCAACTAATGCCACCCATTTATCTAACTCCCGCATTATTATTACTAGCATCATCGGGATTCGAACCCCTGATCCTAGTGCCTTCATTTCGCTTATAGAGAAACGGCGCTACCCACTGAGCTATAACGCTGGCTATGAAACCTTCTAAGAAGAACTTCCTCTTCCCAACTCTCTCTTTTGAAGGACATTGTCTCAAGATTTTTTGAAGTGAGCCAAAACTAAACTGAAGATGACTTTTGCATGAAATTTTTGAGGCCATTTATTGCAAGATTGAATCAAGACTAGTTGAGTTTACAATCTGAATTTATTTGGGTTTTAATTAAAAATGTTACCTCTTTTCATCATTCAGCCAAACTAATTACCGAATTACTGCTCCATCCCTGGCAGCACCACACCACAGTACAGTATTTGCTTTAGCCAGTAATCACAACTCTCCATTCTCCTGCGAATCTGTCCTCCTATCGAATCTTCTTTGATATCTGGGTTTGGCTTTCACTGGAAATCTTAAGTTTTTTCAGCCATTTATTATTTGCGTTATCCAGCATCGTTTGGGATTTATCGCCATAGATCCTAGTGACAAGCTCCCAATCTACTCCTCCACAGGCCGGGCGTAAACTATATATATATGTCATAGTCAAAAGCCGAAATCAGTAAATATGGGTAATGGCTGGTCAATACGCATATTGACACGTAGTGACTGATTTCGGCTTTTAACTGTAACATATATATCTAACAATGAAATGAGAAAACAAATTTTAAACAGATTAAACTTTGAGATTTAAACCTGAATTGGAAAACAAACAAACATAGGCTCAAATGCAAAAATTCACTAGGGCGAAACTTGACCTCAAAATCAAACAGCAATAATAAAAATAAAAAAACAAGAAACTTTAAAGGGTATTTACTATTTACGTTAATTACGATAAAAACTTACTGTAGTAAATGTGGTACCATCGTTACAGAAGTTGGGATACACTAGGCCACACCAACCATATGGTCCAATATTTCTCAGCTTTTGTAGCAATAGTACATGAGTACGTGCGTGAATCTGTTCTAAAGAATTTAAATTTATTTTAGAATTACTTTTAAGTAAAACGAAAAAGGGAATATAAAAAGCCGAAATAAATGCGCACGTAGCTTCTGAGTTTGAGAAACCTCAATTAGAGGTCATTACAGAATCCTGTCTGTCTGGACACGGTAGAAATGATTGTGTTGCACAATTTACGATAAATGGTTAAACAGTAAACACTTTACGTATGGATAGAAGAACCACGCGGTGCTCGTTTTCGTTTAACGAGCTGTGAGAAAAATAAAAACAACTTTTAAGGTTAGAAAGTAATAAATTTATTACGAAAAGTACATTTTATGGTAGAGAAATATAATAGTTTAGGCTATAGATTAAGATAGGTTAGGTTAAGTTACAGTTAGTTAGGTTAGGTTAGGCATATATTATCATACAATTCTCTCAAATTCATTTTCTCCTGATAAATTGTAAAAGTTGAGAGTAGGATAGCCTATAAGGTTAGATTAGGTTAGGTTAGGTTAGCCTATCTGGTTATATCTGTTACTTTATTTTCTGCTATTGTATTATATTTTTGATAATTATCGCATTCTTAGCCAAATATCGGCATACATTTTCTAATCAAATAGTAAGTTTTATCAAATAGTAAATTGAAATAGTAAGTTTCCCCACCCTAAAATGTACTTTTCTTAATAAATTTATTATTTTCCAATCCCAGAAAGTTGTTTTTATAATTTTATCGACAACCCGTTAAACGAAAAGCTCTCCACGCGCGAAGGAATAACTTAGACGAACGACGAATATTTTGATTCAGTAATATACTAATGAATAACTTTTTCACTAACGCTTAGAAGTGAATCAAAAAGGAATAAAAGCCGCAATGAAATAACGGTTCTTTTGCATTATCCTCCCAACACTAATTTTTTTATATAATGTTGGTTTGGTTTTGGTTATGGTACTTTATTTTCCTTCCATTATAAAAAAAAATTAGTGTTGGTATTAGGTTAGGTTAGGTTAGGTTAGGTTACGGTAAAAACAGCCCGCCGCAGGCGTTAGCCGTTATAAAAAAAAATTAGTGTTGGGAGGATAATGCAAAAGTACCGAAATAACTTTAGTTTATTTAACCCTAGAAAGCCAGTATGGTACCGCACACATAACGATTAGTGCCAGGTTTACGTAATCCTATAATGGAAACTACATTTATAAGTTATATTCAAATTTATTGTTACTAAACAATAAAAATTAACTTGCTTACAATAAAAGACATCAGTTCTAGAAAAGCAAATGTTAATTTTTCATTGTAACATGTCACGCTGGCTTTCTAAGGTCAAGTTGTACGCGCTTCCGTTTAAGTATACGATCTTCTTGAGGTGTAAGTAATAAAAAAGGGTAAAAAGAAGTATTTCAAATCCTGCCTCCTCTCTTTACTGCCCACCAAACGTACATTATGTCGATGATGTATTTGCATTTTGAACAGTTAACCAAGGTTTTACCACTTTTCTTGATCATTTAATCTCTTTCAATGTTAAACAGAAAAATGAATTATTTCTGCCCTTTCTTTAAGTCATAGTACACTCTATGAGTCTAGGGATTCATCCTTTAGTGGACCTTTACCTTCGCCGCCTAACGCAAGTCCACACATGCTGAAATTTACTATCCTCCCACTCCTATACACTCGTCTTTAACAACCGTCCAACACCACCATTGTATCTGATATTTAGTTGTGGTTTATTTTCTCTAATAACTACGTAGTGACTACGACAGACTCAAACTGTGAAAAACATTTGCTTTATATGATAGTGAAAAAAAAATTTAAAACGGTGTTATCCAGATTTTTTATGGTGTTTTTTCAAATGTTCATGAATTTTGCTTGGTTCATACTTGTGCTGAATTGCTCTGAAGTGCAGTGTGTTGGTGTCGTAACCAATGTAAGAGGAGTTACATCTTTCTTCCGAACATCTAAATTGGTACACCACGTTTGTATACGTTCACTCTCAGAAAACTTCTTTCTCGTTGAAAAGTATGACGACATACGTTTATTTTTTTAGTAGCTTCTAACTATGTTTCTTATTATCTTGAGTCAAAATATGTTGTTTAATAATTTTTAGAGGTAGCTGTAGAAGATGTGGCTCACATGTGCAATGTAACAAATTGAAAACAGTTATTTAGGAAACTGACTATGAAAATATCCCAAATAAAATGAAAGAAACCACAGTATTTCCAATCCAAATGGCTGACGAAGTCTTAGAGACGAAAAA
Organism: Bathynomus jamesi; assembly: GCA_023014485.1. NCBI lineage: Eukaryota > Metazoa > Arthropoda > Malacostraca > Isopoda > Cirolanidae > Bathynomus > Bathynomus jamesi. The sequence goes on from JAJOZX010000485.1 coordinate 1,054,668, forward strand.
AAATCATAAAAATCTTGGGTACGAGATTCAAGGACATAGGCATTGCGGCTGATAAAATTAGTTTTAATGATCTGAAAAGAGATCCCAAAAGAGTAATAAGAGACATTAAGCGGGTTAATGAAGAAACCCTAGTAAGTAATTTTAAAAGTAATCTGAAGTGAGTTCTATATTTAATATGTAATAATAAGAAAAATACAATCATGGAACCATATAACCATAGGGAACCATATATAACCACATAACCCATGGAATAGGTCCTATAACTGTTAAAAGTGGGGTACTAACGTATAGTGATGAAGAAATTAGTAAAATACTAAATGTGAGAACGTGGATGTCTTTTCTGTGGAGAAAATGGAAATCTAAATATTAATGCAATAAAAAGGCAAGAATCTTAAAACAACTTCGCAAAATGAAACCGAAGAAGTCTCTTGGGGGCCCCCCACACTGAAGAATTAAGCAGGGAAAATAATTTTGGTAAATCTCTAGGAGCGCTCCATTTTTCAATATTAAACATACACTCATAAAACATATACCGTTTGAAAGCTCACATTTTTCTGAGTCTAAAAATGTAGTAATCCAAAAGTATCAATAGCAAATAAAAAGTAACTAGGTTTAAATATAAAACCCTATACCGATCAATTTGTGATGCGTGATCTTTACGGGGGCTCCCCGTACCTCCGAGACCTAAATTATACAAATGATAATGTAATAACATATTCATGTTAGGTTAGGTTAGCGTAACAATTACCAAAAATACCATCTTACAACACAGACTGAAGATTTATAACTTAGCCAACCTTTATAATGTAGTTAATGACGTCACGCGTCAAACAATTAATTAAATCCAGTTACTTTTTATTTGCTATTGATACTTTTGGATTACTACATTTTTAGACTCAGAAAAATGTGAGCTTTCAAATGGTATATGTTTTATGAGTGTATGTTTAATATTGAAAAATGGAGAGCTCCTAGAGATTTACCAAAATTTTTAATAAATCACTCGTGAAGGGAAGTGTCTCATGACACTGGAAAAATGTTGTACTAATCTTCAAATAAGATAACAAAAAGAAAGTTAAGGACTATAGGCTTATGATCTGCAGTTATCCTTGGTAGATTAAACCTTCAGATACCATAAACTAGTGGACCATTTAAAAGGAAATAAGATTTTAACAGTCAACAACACAGCTTCAAAAGAGGTAGATAATGATGCTTAACTGATTTATTAAAATTTTCCAGTAGTGTAACAAACTACAGTAACGTTATTTCAATTTCTAGAAAGTCTTCGAGAAAGTACCTCATAAAAGATGGATCAATAAAATCAAATGTCATGCAAATGGATAAATAATAAAAGTATAAAGCGAGTTTACACGGGAAAATTTACAAAGAAACCTAATGTATCGAACGGAATGCCTCTGGGATCTCTCCTAGGACCAGTTTTATTTAGTTATATTTAATAAAATCTCCAAATTTGTGGGTAATACAAAAGTAGATAGCAAGTTGGGAAAAATACATGAAAGAGATCAACTTCAGTCCAACTCGTATAAGCTGATAAAATGAACAAATATATGCAATGAAATTTTATTTTAGAAAAGTGTAAAGTTAAACATATTGGAAAAGCAACAGAATAGTATATCAGACGAATAATAGTAATAGTCAAAAGTAAATAAAGTATGAGCTTAAAATCGAAAAGCAAGACGGGCATTCGGCTTCATTTAGGGAAATATTTATTACAAAACCCAGGATTCTACAGGGTGGCGCAAAAGTCATGAGTCAAGGGAACCAGAGAGAATGGATCTTTCCCGTTTTATGGCCGCCACTATTTTTAATAAAAATTACCTTTTCAGTTAAAATTTTACAATTTATAATTTATAATTTATAACTTTTTAGTTGATAAATTTTTATTTTATAATTTGTAATTTTTTTAGGACCTTTTTTGTTCTATGGCACCATTGAAATGAGAGAAATTAATATTTTTTAAACTTATTTAACTTTTTACTAATAATTAATCAGTACATTTTGAATAGGAGAAATTTAATTTATTTAATTTAACAGCTGTGAACATAAGTAAAAACAAAAATATTTGTCGTTTCTTCAAAAATTTGACGATTTATTACATTACATTATCATTATTATTAGTCATACCTAACCTAACCTACCCTAACCCAAACCTAACCTAACTTAACATAGCCTAACCTATCCTAACCTGACCTAACCTAACCTAACCTCGTTGGTACCCAATTGACTTCTCCTTAGTTATATATATATATATATTATATATACACGATATCTGTATATACAGGGTGTCCCATAAGTCCGGCATCATAGGAGAAATTCATATTTTTCTATTTCTACAAACCATAATTTATGCTCGGGATGCCAATGTCCCGTCCACCATTCTGTTCAGTGACGAGGCCGTTTTTTTATGGAAATGGTGAGGTGAATCGACAGAACACCCGCTACTGGTCTCAAAACAACCCTCAATGGTATACCTCTTCAAAGGAACACGGTGCATCTCGGGTGATGGTATGGTGTGGCATTTGGAAGGATCGCATCATAGGCCCCCTCTTTTTCGATGAACATGTCACTGGAGGCACCTACCTACGTATGCTCAAGGAAGAAGCATTTCCCAGTGTCTTGAACGAAGAAGGAAATTTCCCAACATGGTTCCAGCAAGACGGCGCTCCTGCACATTACAGCACCCAAGTAAGGGAATACCTGTACCAACAATTCCCTGGTCATTGGATAGGACGTCGAGGGCCTGTGGAATGGCCAGCTAGAAGCCTGGATCTCACGCCACTAGATTTTTATCTCTGGGGCCACTTGAAAGCGCTGGTATACGCAGAGAAAATTAGGAGTGTTGAACATTTGCGGTAGCGCATTATTGGGGCATGTAACACCACTACTCCTGACATCATTCACCGTGTGCTTGCTGACTGGGTATCACGTCTGAATTTGTGTATTGAAAACAATGGTGGACATATTGAGCACGTTCTCTAAATAAAAGCTTTTGTTTTGTCCTTTTTTATTATTTTTCCTATGATGCCGGACTTATGGGACACCCTGTATAGTTCATTAGTTAAATCACACTTAAAATTTGCAGTACACTCCTGTCTCATGACTTCGTGAAATATGTAGATAGGTCAGAGAACGTTCGTAGGCCAGCGACAAAATTAAGACACAAAAATCGTACGAAGAAAGACAAAGAATTGAATCTATTCTTTTAAAACAAAAACACGGAAGATGAAAAGAGACAAGACTGAAGTTTTTTAAAATTGATGTAGAAAGCCTTTACGAAATAAACAAGAGAGGTATAATGGCCTTAAATTAAAGGTGAAGAAGTTTAGTGCTGACGTTGGAGGATTTTTCTTTTCAGTAGAGCGGTAAAGAAGTAGAACAGGTTTCAAGTTTACGTTATTTACAGTGACACGATAAACATTTTTATACCACAGGATTAATGTGAGTCGGTAGTAAAGCTCTAGGTGTTTATATTCATCAACTATGTTATACTTTGCCGATAACCAGAACAGCAAAGATTATATGTATAAACCTAACTACATCCCACTAGACAACCTTCATACTACACAATTACAAACGAGATTAGGTAAACTTAACCTAACCAATCGTTAGGCAAACTGCATGCCCTTGACAACTGGTTAGGTTAAGTCGTGATATTTTCGTTAATTGGCCTTATAAAGCTAACTAAAGAAGGATGGTGGCCCTGATCTTCAGGTGATCCTAACATCATAACATAAACCAACAAGTCTTCTCTTCACAGTCCTTATGATACCTATAAAACTCGATTAAATTTACTTAGAAGGGAATTCATCGATCGTATGATGGATTTGTGACGAGCGAGCCGTGACTCTGCTCTTCCTATTGTTTATTATCATTATTTAACTTCGATCAGCAACACTTTGTAATTAGTTTTAATAGCGAGTTCATTATACACTATGTAAACAGATATAAACTTCGTTCGGAACAAGTTTTAACATAACATTATCCATCTTCTAGGTTCATTGTGGATGTTAGACTGTCGTAATTACAGCCAAATGATGTACAGAGGGTTGACAGAAGTAAATAGACACGTTTGGTTTTCTTCCATAGTTTTTGATTTGATAATAAAAGTAAATAAAATAAATAGTCCAGTTTCACAGTTATTTATGTCATTGTAATTTGTAAAAGTACTGTATTATTGTATGTAAAAGTATTGTAAAAGTACTGTATTATTGTATATTATTGTATGTAAAAGTATTGTAAAAGTGTTGTATTATTGTATGTAAAAGTATTGTGAAAGTACTGTATTATTATATATTATTGTAAATTGTAAAAGTACTGTAATATTGTATGTAAAAGTATTGTAAAAATACTGTATTATTGTATGTAAAAGTATTGTAAAAGTACTGTATTATTGTATATTATTGTATGTAAAAGTATTGTAAAAGTATTGTATTATTGTATGTAAAAGTATTGTAAAAGTACTGTATTATTGTATGTAAAAGTATTGTAAAAGTACTGTATTATTGTATGTAAAAGTATTGTAAAAGTACTGTATTATTGTATGTAAAAGTATTGTAAAAGTACTGTATTATTGTATATTATTGTATATAAAAGTATTGTATTATTGTATGTAAAAGTATTGTAAAAGTACTGTATTATTGTATGTAAAAGTATTGTAAAAGTACTGTATTATTGTATGTAAAAGTATTGTAAAAGTACTGTATTATTGTATGTAAAAGTATTGTAAAAGTACTGTATTATTGTATGTAAAAGTATTGTAAAAGTACTGTATTATTGTATGTAAAAGTATTGTAAAAGTACTGTATTATTGTATATTATTGTATGTAAAAGTATTGTAAAAGTATTGTATTATTGTATGTAAAAGTATTGTGAAAGTACTGTATTATTGTATATTATTGTAAATTGTAAAAGTACTGTATTATTGTATGTAAAAGTATTGTAAAAGTACTGTATTATTGTATGTAAAAGTATTGTAAAAGTACTGTATTATTGCATGTAAAAGTATCGTAAAGGTACTGTATTATTGTATGTAAAAGTATTATAAAAGTACTGCTTTACTGTATGTAAAAGTATTTTAAAAGTACTGTATTAATGTATGTAAAAAATATTGTAAAAGTACTGTATTATTGTATGTAAAAGTACTCTAAAAGTACTGAATTATTTTATTTTATTTTATTAATAAAGGTTATTTAATTCAATTTAATTCAATAAATAATAACAGATTTATTGACTGAATATATTTAGAATCGTGTTATTCTCCCCTTTGCAGGTGACACACGTTCTGGCATTCTACTGATGAATTTTGCCATTTGGCTTTGAAGATAATCATCATTGTGTCTACTTACTTTTGTCAACCCTTTGTACACATACAGGAACGCCATACGTGACGTTTCTATTTACGTACGGCGTGAAATGAACGCCGCATCGCGTATGATAGAATTTTCATAGAACCATCATCGGAATAGCGAGTCAGCCATTGCACCAGCAAAACATGTTTATGTAAATTTATATCTATCGTGTCGTGGGAAAATAAATGAATAAAATGAATGAAGGTAAAAAAGAGCCCCGAAATAAGTAATGGAGTCGAATGAAAAAATAAATAACAAAAGCGAGGAAGTCGAAAAACAAATCTGGAACGAGGAAGGCAGCGATTTCCCTGCGGAATACCCACGAGCAAATTGAAAGCAAATTTCTTCCTTAATAAGAACCAAAGATTCTAGACACGCACAAAAGTTATTTTGACTTAATTAAAAAATACATTAATATACGCATTGCAGCACATTAATTTGATTCCCATTTTTCGCTTTAAAGTTCACATTTATTTGCATATTTAATTATCATCATCATTATCATCACAAAATAATAATAATAATAAAATAATAATAATAATAATACTGTATTTAATATCAATATTAATAAATTTGCATTAAACACAACCAACTATCTGAATAGTTTATTAATATTTTGAAAAGTGTATATTTTTTAAAATTTTAAGGCCATAAAAAGGTGATTTACAAAAGGAATTGATTTTTAGATTTTTGTTACATCATTTTTATTCAATATTTCTCATTAAAATAATTTGGCTAATACTAAGTTTCACGGGGACCAGACTACGCCAGGTTAGGTGATCGTTTTAGATTGGTTAGTTATTTTCCACGTCATCAATTTCGGCGAATCAGGTTCTTTGTAACAAATTTGGACTTTGTCAAAAACAAATGGTTTCCGCGAAACTTAATATTTATCATTAATTTAGAAATGGTGATTTCATCCAACGTACTGTAGATACTCTAAAGATGATTCCTTTGAGTGTCAAAACGCAAAACGTCAGTAATATAACCAAAATTAGGATCATCTGAAGACTAAAGCCCCCAATGTCAATCGCCCTTGACGATTGGTTAGGGGACAGAAAAATAAAAAAATTAGCACATGATTAACAAGAGTTGATTGAAGGGAATTGAGAATATCCTCTCTTAAAATACCTTTCTCCTTTAATCAACTATTTTTTTTTTTCTGTCCCGTTGTACATATGTATATATTTTCGTCATCTCGCCTTCTCCCTTCATTCCCTGTGGGTTTGCATCATTCATTTATTTCACGTGTTTAATTGTGAAATTGATCCATATATATATATATATATATATACATTTTAACTGCAAACAACACACAGTATAATTAATGTAAGGAACGACGCTTGTGTAGAAGAGCGTTCCGCACAAGATGAGGAGGGAGAACGAACAAATGAAAAATGAGGGCATTTGTTTCTGCTCGTATGTAAGAGAATTACGACTTCTGATTGATCGAGGTCCTTGGTGTAGTGGATAGCATATCTGACCGGCAATCGGATGATCCCGGGTTCGATTCCCGGGAGGTACCTCATTTTTCACTTGTTTGTTCTCCCTCCTCATCTTGTGCGGAACGCTCTTCTACACAAGCGTCGTTCTTTACATTAATATATATATATATATATATATATATATATATATATAAAACAACGAAAATATAATGGCTAAAGCTAATCAGTCGTCAAGGGCGATTGACACTGGGGACTTTAGTCTTCAAGTGGTTCCAAAATTACGAGTATATTTAGAACAGCATTCTTTTTATCAACAAGTAGCTACATACTTAAAATTAAATGATAATAAAGGTGAATTCTTTAAAAAAAATTAAAGTAAATGCAAAAACTACATTAAAATTAATGTTAATCTCTATTTATCTTTTCTTTACGTTATTTTTTAATTTTTTTCGGATGTTAGAGACAAATTTTAATTTCATTATGCTTTTTCCATGTGTCCTATACTACTTGTTCCAAAACTGTTTTCTGCCAAAAATGGCTGGCTGGCTGGAGAAGAAGATCCTGTCCTATACTTTATTAACACGTTTATTCTGATGTAAATGGCTTACAATCTAATTATATTATTATTATTATTATTATTATTATTATTTGTATCCCTATTCTTATCACATTGAACATTCTCACCCTTATATTCGTGGTAATCCTTCTGTCCTTATTTTTATCATTATTTTCATCTTTGGAAAAGCGTTCGAGGAGAAAGTGTTCGAACATTTATCCTATTAAGAAATTCATGAGTCTGTCGGTTCGAATAAAACAAATTGCTTTGAAATACTAATAAGGCTCAAAATCATTAGTTTTTCCTATTAGATTTGACCCTTAAAGGCTCCTCTGAATCAATATATTAATTTTTACTCCGAAAAATGCCTTTCAAAATACGTATAAGAGCATTACGGACATTTTTGAGGCGAATCCATAAAGCGTTATTGATTAACGCTCACTGTTTAAGTCATATATATAGAGGGGGGACACAAGAAATATATATATATATATATATATATATATATATATATAGAGAGAGAGAGAGAGAGAGAGAGAGAGAGAGAGAGGGTGTCCCAGAAATCCTTCGCCAAAGGCTACTATTATGTTGTACATTGTGCGGTAGGACTTTTGTAAAAACCATATATATATATATATATATATATATATATAATATACTGTATATTCTATTTTTTTTATTAAACTTTCGGAATTGTTTCGCTGGTTTTCAATTCCACTTCACTTTTGATGACTGTCTTCCTTATGTACGAATGTATTATTGATTTTTTGCTATGAAAGGTGTATGTTTTAAAAGTTCATGGTCATCCTATCCCAATAAAAAACCTTTGTTTCTAAATGAATACTTTGTTGATTATGATGATGTCATCGTTGAGAGCCAGCGTTCGTAGCTCAGTTGGTAAAACCATTTCTCTATAAGCGAGGTGAAGACACTGAGGTCCAGGGATCGAATCCCGTTCCTGATCATGATCTACAGAAGCTAAGCTAACAAAGACCCTAAGATCCACTCTAAGGTTAGCCCGAGAGAAAAGAAAGAGTAGGGGGTTAAGAGAAGAGAAAGAGAAGAGAATAAGGGGTTAAGTAAGGAGGAACACCTATCACTAGTGGGTTAACATTCATTCAGAAAAAGAGAAAAAAAGACTCACCATCATCATCCGCCGGCCACTGCCGACAAGTCAGAAAAATAGTCGGAGAAAATAGGAGAGGGGTGAAAGATGAAAAAAAGGAGAGGGGTGAAAGATGAAAAAGGAGAGGGGTGAAAGATGATGATGATGATGATAATAATAATACGAGAGTTACAGAAATGAGACGCATTACTTGTCCTGAGCCGCTGTACCAGTTTCTGGCTCTCTTGACTGACTGATTAATTAATTATTATTCATAGTTGACAACTTTCAAAATTTCATTCTCACCTTTGCTAAATTTGCCGCACAAAATTTATCGGTTAAACCCGTAAATAAATTTTGTACCGCCGCGGAAAGTTGTTCGCCGAAATTGAACCTATGGAAAATATTGTAAAAATTCAAAAATTCAAAAACAGTTGATAAATATCAATGGTGAAAAAGTGGCATTATGCCATGCCTTCGTTTTTATGTGTCTGGTTACCAAATATGCTGCGAGGACTCCTTAAAAATATTCGTTTCCATAAAAATGACTAAAAAGGAATATAAAAATCGTGATAATCAGCTTCACTAATTCTTCACTCCCTTCGTAGCTGACAGTTTGACACGACATATAACCAATCAAGTGATGAGACTTTTAGTAAATGTCATAAACGTTTATGAACAATTTATGAACGTTATAATGTTTACCAAACGTCCCATTTCTTAGTACACTCAAAATGGAACTACCTAAAGTTAGAATTTATAACTTCTTTTTGAAGGTGCATTCTAGAGGAAGTTTTTCCTTCTTTTGGGCATCAGTTTCTCGTCAGATGATATAATAACTTCTTTAGATAGAAGAAATAGTCTTCGAAACTTCTTTTTTGAGTGATTTAATTAAGACAAAAGAAGATAAAATTTCTTTGTATAGAAGGTTGCGTGGGAAGTCTTTGTTTTCCGTGTGGGAAGTGACTTGGGAAGAGAGGAAAAATGAATTAGAATATTCATGTAGTGTATCGTACTGGCGAAATAAAGTTTAACTTAAGTTTGGGTTTTTACTTTATTAATAAACAAAAATAATTAATATATTATACAGTTAAGTTACGCAGCCGGCCATCCTCATTCATTACATTCAAGAATGAAAATCCTCCGAAGAAATCAATGCGTTTACTATCTGTATTATTTATAAACTGTAAACTATTTATATATGTTACGGACATACTCTGGCAGTTAGACAATTATGAAATTCAATACATCAACACGGCATCTCATTACTCAGAAGTAGCATGCGGGTTTCATTTGACTTCATTCGTAGATTCGTTTTAATTGGAGCTACTTGGGAATACAGTACAGGACTGAGAGCAGTGGTATATTTAACTTAACTAACTATAGCATAATTTCATAGTTCTACAATGCAAATTAAAATTTATAAAATTGTTCTGCGATTGTCGGGGCACACATACACACACACACACACACACACGTGTTTTGCATTGTTTGATTATGGCCTCTTTTATTTCAATCAACTCCAGAAAAAGAGATTTCGATGACATAATTCATTTTTCTGTAGTTTTGACAGACGACATCAATGGGTGCAATTATCAGAGACGAGCTGAAATAACTCTGCAATTTTCGAAAAGCCCCAAAACGAAAAAGAGAAACGTTGGTCAGAGTGCTCAAAGAGGCTTTACAAAGCATCTTGGTTGACAAAGAGAATCCTGCGTTCCTCTCAAAATCGTGTTAAATTGATGTTGGAAACACGAAGAAACCATATTAGTCGTTATTAAGGTTCGTCAAAGTTTTTTAAATCAATCGAAATATTTTTTCTTAATCCCTCAAAACCGGCAAAGAATTTTGTTACACCCTT
>JAJOZX010000485.1:1067500-1172500 GCA_023014485.1 Bathynomus jamesi
TGTGTGTGTGTGTGTGAACATGTTTTGTATGTATACTAATAATATATATATATATATATATATATATATATATAGTCGACAATTTAGTTCCATCTATTAAGTTTACGGTTGAAAAAGAAAATGATGGAAGCCTATCTTTTCTGGATCTAAAAATTTGGAGATGCTCTAATCATTTCAAATTTGAAGTTTATCGTAAGCCTACTAATAATAACTCATATGCACATTTTTATTCTGACCATCATCCCTCGATTAAATCCTCTATTTTCTCTGCTATGTTTCTTAGAGCATTGAGAGCTGTCAGTCCTGAATTTTTAGATTCCGAGTTATGCAATATCATGAATATTGGTATTAAATTATGTTAGCCTATTTCATTTTTAGATAACTGCCTTAGGAAAGCCAAAAATAGGTATTACTGTAAAGGAATTTGAACGTAAAAATATCCTTAGCCTACCTTACTTTGTTCATTTTCAAGGTACTTGTAGGTTATCTCCCCCCCAATTTTGACAGAATATTTTCATTAAAACTAACGAAAATATCACGACTTAACATAATCAATTATCAAGGGCGTACAGTTGATCTATTAGTAAATAGTAATACTATTCCAGAAACAAACAATGTTATAATTAATAATAGATCAACTGTACGCCCTTCATAATTGTTAGGTTAAGTCGTGATATTTTCGTTAGTTTTAACGAAAATATTCTGTCAAAATGGTGGTGGGGGGGGGGGGGGGAGATAACCTACAAGTACCATTTGTTGTTATCGTTTTCTCATCTTATTTCGTTATTTGCAGAGTTAAACTTTAGGGGGGGGGGGATATAGTTGAAAAGGGATCTCTTTTCCGTTCTACCCAGCAACAATTCCTAGTGTAGTTTTACTTGCTGAATTCAATAATATATATTTATTTGGAGAAAGTATTCGTGCTTTAATTAGTTATGGTTATAATTATTAATTTTTTCTCTCTTTTTGTAGATATTGTTATGGATATAAATGGAATTTCATAAACATAGTTAAGGAAATAACGTTCTACCCCAGCCTTCTTAGTTAACCTCATAAGGCTAACTAACGAAAATATCACGACCTAACCTAACCAATCGTCAAGGGCGTACAGTTGATTAGCTAAACAAAGGAACGAGAGACATTGGGGAACATCTAGAAATATGATAGATTCTTTATGTGAATTTCTGTGGAGGAGAAGACAAAAAGGAAAGGACATTTTTATTGAAATCTTAAATGCAATCTCTACTTTAATAAATAAACGGACTATAACTCTTTTGTTATTAATTTCTCTAAAATAAGATATATATTATTGAATTCAGCAAATAAAACTACAGTAGAAAATAATATATAATTTCACGTTAGATATTAGGGTAAAACAGCATAAATATACGTGTAGAACAGCAAATAATTCTAATGCATTGTTTAACCATATGTATAGATGTAATCATAGTATCAAGTGGGATAGTTCTAAAACGCTCGTTAAAAACAGAGATATAATTGAAAGGAATATTCTAGAATGTGCATTTATCCATTTTAAAAATAATTTCAATAACAGTGCGGGAATGTATAAAATTTACAATATCCTGTTAAAATTCCTTTTGCCTCTCATTAACTCTTGTTAATCATGTGCTAATCTTTTTGTTTTTCCATCCCGCTGTATATATTTCTGTCATCTCGCCTTCTCCCTTCATTCCCTGACGAGGTGTACTTCTGAATGCACGAAAGGCCTTGCAATCATTTTTCGCTTTCCTTGTGGATTTGCATCATTCATTCAATTCACGTGTAATCTGTACAATAAATGCTTTTTGAGGCAGTACTTTTTTTTAATCACCCTGTTTGTGTGTGTATATATATATATATATTTGCTGAAGTCGCTTTTAAAAGTGAGTGACAAAGTTTGAGCATTAAAGCCTTCATTTTGAATCTTGTTCGGAAGAGAGATTAGCCAAAAGTTTTAATTTTTGGAGCAAGTTTAAAGAGGTAACTTATATTTCATACTCCGATCCATAGAATATAATAATAATAATAATAATAATAATAATAATAATAATAATATAGGTTTAGTTTTTCTTTATTGTTTTGCTAATTTTCATTGATCTTAACAAATTTTCATTTCTGGCTTCGTAAAATTATTTTTTTTTTAAAAGAAAATAAAGTCACATCTTTAATAATATATTTATTTATATCATAACTATAAATATATCGAACATTTTGGTTCTATACGGAGGGTTGACATATGTAAATAGACATCTTCGGTTTTTTCATAGTTTTTTATTTGATAATAAAAGTTAATAAATAATAACAGAATTATTCAATGAATCTATTTAGAATCGTGTTGGTTTCCTTTTTGTATTATGCAAAGCTGACACTCGTTCTGGCACTCCATTGATGAGCTTTGCCATTTGTCCTTGAGGACAATCAGCGTGGTGTTTATTTGGTTTTGTCAGTCCCCTGTATAGTGGCCAACTTCAAATCAGCTTTGCGAAATATTAATGTAAATTCGAGTTAGTTGGAATTTATACGAGTAGTAATGGTGGGTTTGGCGCACGAGATTGCAAATGGAGCATGCAGTTACAAATTTATGATCGTGAAAGACCTTAAAACATTGCAGTATGTTAATGGAGTGATCAGTAGTTGTGCTGTAACAGTCATTTGTATAGCTTACCATACGAAAATTTGGTTCGAAATAACGAAACAATAGATTCAGCAAAGTATCAGAAGAATTTGGGTGAAAACCTTCTACTTTTGGTGAGGAAGTTGTAGACTGAGGAATGATTGAATATTTCATAAGGATAACGATCCGAAGTATACATCCAAAGGTACAGTAAACTGATGGAACAGAAGAAAATAAAAATTTTGAAATGACGTTCACATGTCCTTGACCATAGTACCATCAAACATCTTGGGGGTAAATTTTAAGCGAGTGGTTCACGCAAGAAATCTAAAGTCTTATACTGTGTTGGAGGCATTTTGTCCACTACAATGGTCACGGGGACCGATTAAACGAATTCAGATGGTGCAAAGCTGAATACATTTTTACGTGCAACAACCGCACTGAAATAAGATGGAAGAGAGAAGGAAATAATTTTTTCTTCCATGGTACAAAAATATATGAAACGTCTGTCGAAGTAATTGCAGCAAAAGGGGAATCTACAAATTGCTGATTTGAAGTGTGTCTGAACTTTTGTGCTGTAATGTTGAGAAATAAACATCAATGTCAGTTTTTACGTATTGTCCATTTACTTTTACTCAATATACATATTTTTTTTATAAATACATGGCAATAGTTGTATACTTATAATGTCTGACCATTTATACTTCTCTGGATGCATCACAATTCAAACATTTTCAAAAACTTTGCAGGAGTGCCCCAACTTTGTCATGTAGCTGTATGTGCATATTAATAACCTCTTTGAATCGGAGCGAAGAAATTTTGAGGACTTCTGGACTGGACTGGAAATTCTGGACTGAAAATTTTGTCAATGTTAACCTCCGCTGCAGCTCTCTAAAGATTATCCATTTTACTTAAAAGGAAAGTGTGAAAATGCTGTCCTTCCCTAACCGGGAATCCTTTCACGTTAAACTACAAAGCCAACCAACGAGAACCCAATAAAAATGGATAACTCGCCAGGATATTTGACGATAGCTGTCGAATTCCTTTCAGTGGTCTTCGTCATCTCTACGTTCGTCGTCTGTCACCTTCAGTTATAGAGATCGTATCGTTGAATTACTGAAGGTCTTTCTATCACAATTAATTCTTTGTCACTACAGCGTCGAGGTGCACCAAAACCCGCCACCTTCATGTCGGTGTTTCACACTTCAATTCTCTTCTGTCTGCGTTACCAACCACACCTTCACGTGATCTGAAAAGTCATCATCGTGCAAACATTACCCTTTCCTAGCTGAGCAAGTGAACACGAAGTTACTCTTTTCATCTGACTCAAAGCATCGCTACCAGTTAACCCACTTTGACTGAATTTTCAACTGACTGTTATAAAGAGAAGCAATCTGTCTATCCGCTATGCAGACTGCAACGCAGGTTTTTCGGTTGATTCTGTTATCGTTACCACTGAAACTGGTACGTTTAAATCCTGTATTGAAGAATTCAGTGTAGCTTTAACGAATTGACATAACATCAAGATAAGATAGTTGGGACCTTCACCCATAAGTTCCTAAGATAATTCCTTCATCGAGTGACATCGTGGTAGATGTCTAGACTCAAGAACTTGAAGTATCGCGTGATTCCAGAGCGAAATAACTCGATATTCAAACCTAGTTTGATTCGTTCACTCCGAAGAGAAGCTTTAAAAATGGAAGGATTTCAGCTTTCGACTTTAATTTTTCTCCTACAAGAGTAATGCACAATTTTAGCAAACTCTCATCAATACCTGCGCGTGTATCGCCAACCCAGAAGGGAATACTTTAAAGTACATATTTAATTAAGCAAGGCTTTTAACTTAATGTATCACCGCTAATTTCTTACGAAAAGTTAGTAAAGTAAATGTCTTGAAGTATATCGTACTGATCTGTTTAATTATTTAAAAGAAGTTACTTTGCGACTGAAACTCCGTCTGAAGCACAAAATGGACGAACTTTATGTAAAATTAGTGAAGTGGAGGTGTTATTTTTGCTGAATTCTGCGCAGATTATATGTTCATTTCCTCAACAATTCACTTCCTGTCCATTTGAAATGACATTCAAGAGGAGATCATATCTTCACAGATATTAAGAAAAATCAGTTAAAGGAATAATAAAGCACAATCAGTGAGGACGGCCAGAGTATGGCACAATGCTTAGGCAAACTAATACAGCCCATTGTTCTATCTAGTTTTTGTATTATTAATATTATTACCAGTATCATCGGGATTCGAACCCCCGACCTTCGTCTTTACTTGGCTTACATGGAAACAGTATTTATTACCTTCTGAGCTACGGACACTGGAATTAAAAAGAATACATCCGCGGTTAATATAATGGGAGAAGATATAAGAGCATTTTAGATTATCCTACAAAGAAGTGTTGCATCCGATAAATAGGCCAATTAACACACGTTTCTAAACAATAACAATAATAGTATAGTATAAACAAGTATAAAATTTTCAACTCTGTTACTTGGGCATCTTTATCCCTACAGTATTTTGATATCACGCAACCATCATTCAGGTTGCGTGTTCTCACAAATAACTCTAATTTAGTTGGTTAGGCATTATTCCATTGTGTGAGTGCGTTCTCAGCGCTCTTCTCAACGCCCTGAACTCTTCAAGAGGCCTTGTTCAGTGCTTTCATTAAATTTAAATAAAGACATCAGATTAATCAATAATTAATCGATGGATCTCTAATTAACTCATTTTAGCTCAGATCTTCGTCCAGACGAGCCAATAAGTTTAAAATCTATTCGAACAAAGCACTCATTCATTTATCGTTTCGGCTCTCGATGAGGTACACAATGTACTCACGAAAGTAAAGGAAGGCTTCCAAAACGAAATTCACTCAAATTATAGTTTATAACTCTACACTGGATTGCACTACACACACACACACGTACGTCTCTCTCTCTCTCTCTCTACCCTAACCTTATTTATATTAACCTAACATTCGATCGCTGTGCTTTTATGTTCTTGGGAATTGAGTCAGGAGGGAATATGACCCTCTGCTTTACTGACATTAAGTAATTATATATAATTATTAAAGGAAAAAGGGGGATGAAATTTTAATGGCAAAGGTTAACTTTTTTTATATTGTGTTTTCGCTTGTGTTTTTGAGTTACTTCATTTTTTTTTCTCGTTCTTTGCCGTTGTGTTTAAGATGGAGGGAAATGCGTGTGACATGAAATGTTGTTTTTACAGCCACCGAAGGATTTTATTGTACCGTTGCTAGGTCAGTTGATGTGAATTAATGAAGAGATCGATTATTCGGAGTGATTAACCCAATTGATTGCCGGGATATCTTTTATTATATATATATATATATATATATATATATATTCTTTTTTTTAATTGGGGTTGTTTAACCTCCTTCGCAACATCTAAGGTCATATGACGGAGGGGACCTACAGCTTTACGTGCGATCCGAACCACGGGTCGCTACATAATCTGGGCGCGGAGGACGGTCTCCCATCCAACTACTACTACTCAGACCGAATGTCGCTTAACTTCGCTGGTCTCCAGGAAGCGGTGTTACGACATCGGCCACGACGTAGCCCTCTCTCTCTATATATATAATATATATGATACACACAGACCGTGCATGGAACAAGGAACGCTTCTGGGATAATTAAATCCACTATAGTCCGAATAAGTAATGGTAAATGACAAATACCATAGTTTTTCTTTTTCATGATGCTCAATTCTGCCAGTTGAGGTTTAAGTTTTGATTTTTGGCTAAAAATATAATAGTTACCCCTTTTTCTTTGATGTATTCAATCTGACGTGAAGGCAGCGAGTCTTTTGCTTATATTGAGGTTCTAAATGTAGCAGGGCTAGGCTGCTTTAAACCCTAGATACATGTCCCAAAGCTGGATCCTGTCTGCTTTGCAGATAGCTGGTGAGGGAAGCTATATTTATGGGACCTCTTTGCGAGTGACCCGTTGCCCACGTAGGGCTAGCATCATGAAAAAGAAAAACTATGGTATTTGTCATTTACCATTACTTATTCGGACTATAGTGGATTTAATTATCCCAGAAGAGTTCCTTGTTCCATGCACGGTCTGTGTGTATCATAAAAAACTCAGGGGACCATTCTGAGTTCATTCCCATATATATATATATATATATATATATATATATATATATATATATATATATATATATATATATATATATATATAATTGTACAAATTAATGTGAACAGGAAGAAAAAACGTATTTTTCAGTAAATATCATAGATTTTGTAGACTGGAACACAAATTAATAATTTGTGGCCACCTTTAGTTTTAATTACTTCTTGAACACGGTTTTCCATGGAAAGCACCAGCCCTTCACAAGCTTTCTTAATTTCTTCGTCTTGAAACCAGATTTTGATGACTGTCGTGATCATTCTTTCCTTAGTTGTACAGTCCAGTTTTCGAAGTCGATTGTTACATATCCCATAAGTTCTCAATTGGGTTTAGATCTAGCGAGTTGTCTAGTCAGTCGAAACAAGTGGTATTGTTTGTTCTGAAAAACTCCTTACCACATTTGCTCTATGGCATAGAACCAGATCCTGTTGGAAAACGCATTTGAGGACATTTTTTGCAGTTCTGGTTTGAGACGGCGTTCTAGAAGTTCAGTATATTTCTCGCTGTTCATCATGGCATTCAGAGTTACTAATGGGCCAGTTCCCTGTGAAGAAAAATATCCCCAGAACATTTTCTTCTCCGGGTGCTTCACAGTTTGGTTATAGTGGGAATTGGTTGTGGATTCACCTGGCGAATAGCGACAAAACGTACTTGTTGACTTTGAAGAAGAAAATGACTCTTGTCTGAAAATAACACATTGCACTAATCTTCTTTTGACCAACATACATATTTTTAGGCCAACACATAACGTTTGATCTTCATTGCTTTGATTAACAATTGTTTTTCATAGACTTCTTGGCTTTGACCCCACTTCCAGCAATCGACGTCTTACAGTTGATGTGATACCTACAGTAGGTTCCTGCTACTGCTAGTTCTTGGTTAAGCATGTCACTAGTTTTCCTTGGATCCTGCCTGCTAGCTCGTATTCATTTTATATCATCTCTACACAGGGTGTGCTGGGACCGGTTCGGTCCGGTTCGCCCGAACCGGTTGTTAAATTTTGATTGGATCACCGAACCGTTTGTTTATTTTTAACAAATATTTAACAGTCAGTAGAAATTTATCTTGAAATTTGCAATTTGTCAGTCAGTCTTGATGAATTTTACAAATATCAATATTTATTTATGTTTTGATGAAAAATTAGTTTATTTTTAGATAATTGTCATTAGTGAGTATAAAGAATATGTTAAATAATTTCTGCCAAAATGTTACAAAATGTTGTTTGGAAAAGCTAAAATGCGTTGGCTTCCAGGGCTCTGCCCCGGACTCCGCTGGGAGAGCTACCGCTCACTCCAGACCCCCTAGCTTAATGACTCGCGCCATTGGCACTCGCCGATTTACACCCCTATCTGTATCAGAACCGGTTGTTAAGAAATTGGTAGCACACCCCTGTCTCTACATGTTGTTTTTCATTTCCTTCCGCATTTACCCTTCCTTGATGGAGCTATAGAGCCAGTAGTTTCCGTCTTCTTAATAATTTTATTGACAGCTCCCAAACTCACTTTTACTTCACTCGCAGTTTCTCTCTGTGTGAGTACTGTATGTTCATATAAAGTGATTATTTTGCTCCTTTTTCTCGGTGTAATATCCATAATCAACTGCGGAATACAAAAATAGTGAGCCCAAACGTCTGACGCCAATGACTGACAAGAATACACCGAATTAATAGGCAGAAAATTACTGTCAATTCCGATTTCCCAAGATAACGCAATATCCTTGAATGATGTCGCAATCATATATCGGATTAGGAATAATGTTTTTAAGATGATGCAGTCATGTCTCAGATTGCAGAATAATATTCTTTTATAAAACAAATCAATATATTTCACTAAAAAAAAAATCAAATTTTCCTTTACAACCAGAAAATACCTATTTTTGTTTCATGTTCACATTAATTTGCACGATATATATATATATATATATATATATATATATATATATATATATATATATATATATATATTTTATCTCAGCATTAATGATTAATGAATTACTGATGCATTTCTTCAAAGTTATCAATATTTTTCTTTATATTTTATTCCCTCGGTGAACTTCTCTCCACAACTGTACATATACTGTATGTACGGTATGTATGTATAAAATTTAACCGTACATTCTGAACCTAGAAATGAACATTGTTTTTATATATATATCCTGACGCGTACGAAAGCAGCTAAAAATGAATAAAAAATGGTCTTTTCTGAGATGATTTGAATAATTTTTCACGTTCTCGTTATATTTATTACTTGTTGTTAGAAAAATGGTTACTTAATTAAAGTGACTAAAGCGCTTGCCTAAAACTGTCAGTCTTCTTCATCAATTCATTTAAAAGAGAGTCTGTGTTTCGGGGGTCGTTTAACCTCCTTCGTAATAACAAAAGTCCCTCAAAGGAGGGGATCTACAACTTTACGAGAGATCCGAACCACATCTGGACGCTGAGAATGGTCCCCCATCGAAACTACTGCCGATACCCAATGTTCCCAAATCTACGCGAAACAATGTAATGACATGGCCCCAATGTACCCCTGTTGAAGGGGGTGGGGGTGAAACAAAACTTAAAAGCGCAAGCGTGGGATATAACTTAAAACTTAAACTAGAAAAGGGGCCGCAAAATGCAGTCACAAGGTGCGCCACAAAAAATAGAATTTAGAATTTATTATTATTACACCCTCGATAAGGAATTGAATACATTTCTACGTTTTTTGTATTGTTTCAGTCAGAGGAAGTCACTAGACTGTTTTTATTTTGGTTATTTTTATTGATATAAATTTGGCATCACGAAAACCTTTTTCTTACGACGGATGGAAGGTCGATGCAAAATATTCGTTAGGTTTTTCCCTCATTTTGATCACTGTCGTCGTAAAGCTTTCCTAAGTAAATATTATTAAATATTTCATGTATCATTCTAATTTTTGCATATTCCGAAAAATTACTCGACGCATACTCGATGTTCAAACTGTTTAAAAATCGAAGATAACTTATTTTTTCAATTTAAGTTTTTTTAACTCAGAATTTGTGAGCTTCCTATTTCAGCATTGGTGCCAAGAGTGGAGAAGAGAATAGTATATAAATTTAAAAACATACCATTCTATATTTTTGCATTACTGATGCGCAACGTATGTTTGAATTCTTCTGAAAGTCAAAAGTGACGTGTGTTTTGCTATTTAAGCCATTGCTCGCGTTTGAGGACTTAATTCCTGCGAAAACCTTTCTTTAACTTAGAAATTTTTTGTGTTTAAATTGTGGTAAATTATATAAATTTTGAAAATAACAGTTTTATTTTTTAGATTTATAAAGATTATAATAAAGTCAAAATTTTCTACCTATTTCGTAAGCAACTGGAAATAAGTAAAGTCGAGTATGGGATAATTCACCGATGAAATGGGATAATTTTTTTGTGAGGTAGCACCTTTGGTACCTCGGAACATTACCCTTCATCAGGAACCACCGGCATCAAAACATTGAAAGAGATGAAATTATTCGTCAAAAGTTCTTAAATATGAAATACGTTTCATTCATGTCACTGGTTCATTACAGACTTTTTATAACACCGTTTTGTAAGATTTTACGCCTGGGGTCATATTGACCCCATGATTCCAACAACCTAAGTTCCGAACGAGTGTAAAAATTTGTGTGAAAAAAATCTAGAAATATTTTTAGTGTCAGAAAAAAAAAATGTTATGTTAGTTAAGGCTTGGTTATGTTATGTTAGTTAAGGCTTGGTTATGTTATGCTAGATTAACGAGTACCTCACTAGTTAATGATTGAACAGAAACCACCCTTATCTGAAACACTTGTCACGCCCTTCTCTGTAGGATGTCACTAAGGTTAAGTAAGATTAAATTAAATATATGGATTTGAAAAATTTGGTACCTCGCGGAGATGCGCACATGTGTGTGTGTGTGAGAGAGAGAGCGAGAGAGAGAGAGAGAGAGAGAGAGAGTTACAAAGCCAAGAGAAACTTCATAAAACCTTTCGGTCCCCTCCGGGAGGTTCCTATTATTAAACTAGTGCATTTTTAACATTCTAGCAGCAGTAGAATACTGGATAGAAAAGCATAAGGCTCTCTCCCCTCTATCCGCTCTCTCCCCGCCAGAGGCGGGTACGGAAAAAGGTTGAAGAAAGTACCTTAACCCTGGAAAAGTAGCCAAGGAAATTTTATAGGAAGGAGGAAAATAGAAAAACTATCTTTACACTTATGCTACGCACACATAGAAATCATATATTAGATAGTACCGTTGTATAAACTAACATAATATATTTGTGCTGATCGTAAATCAACTACTTGTTATCGTCACAAAAGCCTCGAAAATATGATTTTGATCTTATACAAAATATTTACAGCTCTAATTACTGAGGTATTGGGCCAACAAAAACCCCATGGCCCACTCTAGGGTAGCTAAAAAAAGGATTAAGAGAGAATAAAAGGTCAAACTCACCATGCTTACACTTACGAGTATGTACGTGCAAAGCTATCACGCAGAAAATAGAAGTACAGTGCTTCTCCTTCCCTTCGCGTGGGCCACTGCCGGCAAAGTGATAAAATGCTACTACAAGAAAGTGTTGAAACAGGAATTGAAAATGGAAATTATATCTTCAGCACCATGCCTGCACTCATCACGTACGCCCAGTTATTCAAGAGAAAGAAAAGAAAGAAAAAATTAGTGTTAGCAGAAACGCTATTCTACCTCCACCCAATCCATACCATGCATTTTTTAATTTTTTTTGGTTAATTAAGGAAAAAATTATACTTGCAAGTGCGTGAGCATTATATGTCGGGACAGTCTTAAACCCTGAGTGTTATTCAGAACTTTGTCCAACCTATTTTTAGGCATATTTACACTTTGGCTTGAAACAATCTTCGAGGGAATTTGGTTCTAGATATTTACTGTTTTATAGGAGAAGAAATTACTGTAGATGGAGGTACTAAACGTTTTCAGATCTAATTTAGATCTATTACTTCTTGTCGGATTGGTATTAAATGAGAATAATTTCCTGAAGTCTTCCCTGTATATTCCATTAAGCATTTTGAAAACTTGAATAAGCTGACCACGCAACCTCCTAATCTCTAAGGCAGGTAGATTTAAGCGACTCTAATCTGCGTTGGTAGTTTTGAAGTCCCATTGAAGGGATCAATTTGTTGTCCCTTGCGTGTACCCTTTCAATATCCTTTCTAAAGAGAGAGAGAGAGAGAGAGAGAGAGAGAGAGAGAGAAAGAGAAATCCGAAAAAGGTGCTCCCAAAAATTATTTCTTACATAAATATTTTTGGAAACACCTTTTGGGAATACTCTCTCTCTCTCTCTCTCTCTCTCTCTCTCTCTCTCTCTCTATATATATATATATATATATATATATATATATATATATCAGAAAGCCGCTGAATATTTCGCTCGTTTGCATTTCCAGACAACGAAGGTTGTCCGGGATTCAGCTGTGCTAATATTTTTCACGCCCTTAAAAAATAGGAAAGTTCATCTCAGCTTTTCCACCCCATTTCAACATCAAGAAAAGCTTATATATATATATATATATATATATTATTATATATATATTATATATATTAAAGAAAATTTTAACATTTGAATTTTGTTACGAATATTTAGTATTATTTATTTATTTATTTACTGAAATTCCGGTATTTATGACTCTATATAAAATATTTATTTGAATGAATGTAAAGCAAAAGAGAAGCTTTGAAAATAAAAATATTACTGAATATTTCCTTCTTCTTTTCCACAACAAACATTCCTATTTTTGCATTATATATATATATATAATATTATATATATATATACAAACTGTAGGTAAATAATGCACATGTATTTAAACTAAAATTCGAGTGTTTTGATTATTTTGAATTTTTATGTGTATCTAAAATACACGTAGAAATTTCCACATTCTTAATACATTTTTATCATTCCTCCTAATTATCTTTGCGAAATTTAACCCACCCAAATTAACCCGATTTACCTCAACCAAACTTCATAACCTTTTTCAAATTTCTATTAATTTTGAATGAAAAAGTAGGGTTGAAATTATGTCACTCGAGTAATGTCAATAGACTCAATAAGCGCACGGTCGTCGACGAGAGTTTCTTGAAGATTGTCCCACATTCGTAAAGGATCCAAGAATACACACTCACACACACACACACACACATACTTCGATATCTCTCTCTTCATATATACAGGGTAGCCCAAGATAAAGTAACCCTCATTATTTCCTTTAACATAACTCAATGGAGCTACTTTATCTTGGGCTACCCTGTATATATATATATATATATATATATATATACAGGGTGTTTATAAAGTCCCTATCTATTTCAGTGAAAACTAGCAAAAAGGGTAAAATTCAATAAAAATATAATAGAAGGCATACATTTAATGACTACTTAATCATATGATTCTACATGAGCACCATCAGTATCTCTACAGAGTTCGAATCTGTCAGCAACATTGCGGAACACATTTTGGAGCATGACAGGGGTTATTTTTGTAACTGTTGTTACGATACGAGCTCGTAAATCTTGCAGATCTGTAACCCTCGTTTGATAGACGTTTGATTTGATAAAGCCCCATGCAAAGAAATCCAAAGGCGTTAGGTCAGAAGATCGAGCCGCCCAGGGCCTGTTGCCTCCACGTCCGATCCACCGATTTGGAAATCGTTTATTTAGGTACTTCCGAACAATGTTTGCCTAATGACAAGGTGCCCCATCTTGTTGAAAGACGACGGTGTTTAAAATGCCATCTGAATGAAGCTGGGGTTCCAGAAATTGCTGAAGCATGTCCAGATAAATAAGCCCTGTAACTGTAGCTTCAGCAAAGAAAAAGGGCCCATAAATCATAGATTTGGTCATACCCAACCAGAGAGTAACTTTAGGAGAATCTTGTTCCCATTGATAGAAATCAACTGGCTTTTCAGTAGCCCATATGTGGCAGTTATTGCGATTAACCTTTCCACACGTGTGGAAAGTTGCTTCATCACCAAAGAGAATGTGGTCCATTAAATTTTCATTCTGAATATGTTCAACAAGATCGGCACACATTGCATTTCGCTTTGGATAATCCTCTTCATGTAAGTCATGAAGCACCTGAAGGTGATAACTTCTCTTCTTCAACGTCGATTTCAAAATTTTGTGAACAGTTGATTTGGGTATCCCGAGTCTACGTGATGTGGTGCAATTGACATGCTTGGATGTTCATCGATAACATTACGTACCACATTTACAGCATGCTCAGAGACACTTGGACGTCCAGATCTTGACTCATCATGAACAGATCCCAGTTCTTTTAAATTTATTAAGCAAATCACGAACTGTCTTGTATGTAGGACCTGGCTTGTGAAATGTTCTTTCAAACCTCTCTCTAATTTCTTTGCATTTCTTTCCTTTAATCTGAAGTGTCACCACCATCACCCGTTCTTGTACATTCATTTTCATAGGGTTCTGCAACAAAAATAAATAAAAACCGTTAATTCAACGAAATAGATAGGGACTTTATAAACACCCTGTGTATATATATATATATATATATATATATATATATATATATGATGGAAACCCACAAGTAAAAAGAAAATGATTCCAAGGCTTTTCGTGTATTCAGAAGTACACCTCGTCAGGGAATGACGAAATACACGAAAGGCCTTGAAATCATTTTTCTTTTTCCATGTGGGTTTGCACCATTCATTCATTTCACGTGTTTAAATGAACACTGCAGATATATATGAAAATGAAAATGAAAAGGTTTATTGGCAGACTATAGTCCATATGACAAATATCATTAATACAATGACAGTTCATACACTAAGGATAAAAAAATATATACAATTGATTAGAAATAATACTGCACTGTCGAAGTTAAGTGGAGCTACAGACAGACGTTTTCGTACCAAGAAGTCCATAGCTTAGAGCAGGGCTTCTCAAACTTTTTTCACTTGCGACCCCTTTGGATCAGACAAATTTTTTCGCGACCCTTCACTCAATGTCATAAAAGCAATAGGTACTAACACTGTATATTTATGAAAAGAATAATATTTTCAAATGTTTCTGCGACCCCCAATAATATTTACGCGACCCCTAGTTTGAGAATCGTGGGCTTAGAGGATAAATGGCAGGACTCATGGATAGCTTGGATGATCGGGTTGGTTGATTTTTTAATTCTTTGCATTAGACTGTGTTGAGCACGTCTTGTTACCTCCGGGAAGCTCGGAACATTGCGGGTAGCAAACATTTGCGAAGCTGAGCATCTCGGGGGTAATTTATGTAAGAGTCTAAAAGACCTGTTGTACAGCAAATTTAGGGTTCTGCCAGAACCTTTTTTATAATTCACCCAGAGTTGCTGACCGTATATAATACTGCAGAAAGTACGAAAGAGTGTGTCTTTAGCTTCACTTGTACAGAAACGAAAGTTCCTTATGGTCATATTCGCTTTAGCACACAAGCTTCGAGATTGTTTTCTTATATCCGAGTCATCACTCAAGGAGCTGGTAATAGTTTGACCCAATTACTTAAACTCTTGTACCTCCTCAATTACTTCACCATTCATTTTAAACCTTATATCAGCTGGCTGATTACAGCTTTTAGGATGAAATTGCATAACCTTAGTTTTGTAACATTAAAAAGAATACCATGTTTCTGCGAATACACTTCGCAGACATTTAGTAGCCGATCCAGACCTTTAACAGAGGACTTATTAACACCATATCATCGGCATAAACTAAGTTATTTATCCTTGTGTTATCTATACAACATCCTACTGTTGCCTCATTAAGTGAAGCAATTAATCCGTCAATATACACATTAAAAGCATAGGGGAGAGCAAGGTGCCTTGTCTCACCCCGCAAGAGGAGTCAAAACACTCGGATATATAACTGTATATTCATTTGAGTTCTCCTTTTGAGCGTCACAAAATAAACGACCAACATTCATTTCTAGAAAGTATATATATCTAGAAGTATATATATAATATATATATATAATATATATATATATATATATATATATATATATATATACACACAGTTTTGGAAAGAAATTCACCGAGAAATAAAATACAGAGGAAATATTGATAACTTTAAATACATCAAAAATTCATAACTGAATAAAGGTCAGAAAAATTATTTATACTCTAAATTAGAGATTCGTTCGCTTTTTGCGATTGGGGACCAAATAGTCATTTCAATTGGTCTGAGTTTTTTTTTTTTTTCATGGTATGAACTTCCTTTCTGAATTTTTAAAATTTCATTACAGATTTTATATCCAGGAAATTTCCTTCCTTCCACACACACACACACACACACACACACACACGGTAAATGTAATGTTTGAAATGGTTGAAATACACAATTTAGCATTTATAAAGAGAATATTAGCGATCAGATGTCGCTGGGGCGTGAACGTGTTTGAAAATTAAGCGATAAATGATTTACTTTTTTTTTATTTATATCGAACCCAAGTTAAATTAACCTAACATTCGATCGTTGTGCTTTTTTGTTCTCGGAAAATGAGTCAGGAGGGAATGTACCCTCTGCGTTACTGACATTAAATAATTTATTAATTGAAGCGGGGAATAAAATTTTGACAACAAAGGTTAACTTTTTTATATTGTGCTTTCGTTTGTGTTTTTGAGTTACTTCATCTTTTTCTCGTTCTTCGCCGTTGGGTTTAAGATGGAGGGAAATGCGTGTGACATGAAATGCTGTTTTACAGCAACCGAAGGATTTTATTATACTGTCGATCGATCAATTGATCAGTGATCGTATTAACACAATTGATTGTCGGGATAACCCTTATACTGTATATATATTCGTACGTGTGGTGTGTGTGTGTGTGTGTGTGTATGTGTGTGCGCGCGTGTGTGTGTTGTGTGTGCGTACACTACAATACAGTGTAGAGTTATAAACTATAATTTGAGTGAATTTCGTTTTGGAAGCCTTCCTTTACTTTCGTGAGTACATTGTGTACTTCATCGAGAGCCGAAATGATAAATGAATGAGTGCTTTGTTCGAATAGATTTTAAACTTATTGGCTCGTCTGGACGAAGATCTGAGCGTAAATGAGTTAATTAGAGATCCATCGATTACTGATTAATGCAATCTCTTTATTTAAATTTAATGAAGGCACCGAAGAAGGCGATGAGAAAAGCGCTGAGGAGAACGTCCTCACGCAGTGGAATAATGTCTGAACCACTCAATCAGATTTATTTGTAAGAACACGCAAACTGAATGATGGTTGCGTGATATCAAAATGCTCTAAGGCAGTGGTTCTTAACCTTTTTACTACCATGCCCCCTCTAGGAATTGGTCCTTCCCTCCACACCCCCCTTCAATCAAAATAACATTCTCAATAACTTCTCAATATTAGCCCATGCTCTCGTTAAGAGAATAACAAATACAATTAGAGAAATTCCTGTTTCTAGGGGGGCGCGCCCCCCCCGGTTAAGAACCACTGCTCTAAGGATTAAGATGCAGAAGTAATATACCGTAAAATTTTTCTATATGTTGTGATTATTTAATGTTTAAAACGTAGGCTAATTGGCCTATTTATCGGATGCAACACTTCTTTGTAGGATAATCTAAATCTCCCTTATATCTTCTCCCATTATATTAACCGCGGATGTATTTTTTTTAATGCCAGTGTTCGTAGCTCAGAAGGTAATACTGTTTCCATGTAAGCGAAGTGAAAACGCAGGTCGAGGGTTTGAATCCCGATGATGTTGGTAATAATAATAATAATAATAATAATAATAATAATAATACAGGAACTAGATAGAGCAATGGGCTGCATTAGTTTGCCTGAACACTGTGCCATACTCTGGCCGTTCTCACTGGTTGAGCATTGTTATTCATGTCACTGATTTTTCATAATTTTGCTGCGAAAATACGCTCTCTTCTTGAATGTTATTTCAAATGAACAGCAATTGAACTGTTTTGTAGAAATGAACACGAATGCCCGCAGTCGTGTTTGAGCGAAAATAGCACTTCTTCTTCTTCAGTACATCTAACATAAAGACAGTCACTGTAACATTTACGTCGGTCTTGAGAGAGTTCTTTGAGTTCGTTGAACAATCAAATTGTTCGTCGCAATTTGATTGCGATTGTAGCTGTGGTAAAGTCTTAAATAATTAAACAGTTCGAGAAGATATACTTTGAAGCAGTTTTTGCAATAAATCTTCGCAAGATATTGAGGGGAATGCCGTGAATTTGTAAATACTATTTAATTTGATAATACAGGGTGAACCATTTATATTTGACACATTTATCTTTAAATTTTTTTTTAATAAATTAGAACTGAGCAAAGTAATGTACGTTTTTATTATATCAAAGTGGAGTACAAAGATACGAAATTGTCACACTATGACGGGTCTACGTCTTAAAATTCACATTCTTTAAATAATGTCCTTCACAATTCACACATTCCCTACATCGAACTACTACATTGTTCATTACTGTTCTCAGCGTGTCTTCACCAATAACAGCGATGGCTTCATTAATCTTTATTTTTATTTTTCATCTCTACTTTTGGGACGTGTCTTGTAAACTTTGCTCTTCAATTATCCTCAGAGAAAGAAAGTCCGTTGCGGACAGGTCTGGGGATTGGATGACCAAAAAACAGTGCTGATCCGAGAAATTATCTGTTGCCTTAAAAATTCCATAACATAGTCCCAAAAGTAGAGATGAACTTAAAATCTGTGAACTTATTAAGACCTGTGATAGTGTGTCAGTTTTCCATGTTTGTACTTCACTTTCACATAATAAAACCTTGCATTAAGGTGTATATATATATATATATTATATATATATATATATCTTAATTCGTTCCCTTCTACGCTGGTCATGATTTCACAGGCTAAAAACTGTACATTACTTTGAAAGAAATCTGAAAATCAAAAGTTAAAAATCTTTCCACTTTTTAAGTTTTTTCATCTATTAGAGATAATTTTTTTTAATTAACTGAAAATATAATTACAGTATTTCATTTGAGAAACAGATAGATGGATAAAGAGACAGATAGATGGATAAAGAGAGAAAGAGAGGTAAGTGTGAAGTAAATGGGAGGAGTGAGAGTAAAATAAATGAGTACCACTCCAAATATCTTAAAATTATCCGAAACCTTTTTTCCGCTGCAAGCAAAGAAAAATGGTCTTCTTCCAATCTAACTAAAAATGTACTTCTTCATCGCTATTCATAATTCTTTGGAATCCATCATCTTGGCAAGAACGAAGATGATCCATCCGCATTCCATCTTTTTTTAAGCGTCCAGTGCAGCAACGCGTTTCGTCCGTTCTGGCCCTCACCTCCGCTCACTTTTTCTTCCTCGGATCAAGAGCGCACAGAGGGAGACTCATATAAAAATCGATAATGCAAGATGGTCATTTTGCTAGCCCGGTTCGTGGAGGAGGGAATGGCAATACAATGCCATAACAAAAGGGTTATTGCGATTAATTAGTAACCATGGCTAGTAGTTTTGGCACACTTAAATGCCCATTACCTATCGTAATAGGCAATATCGGGCCTTCTTACGAGGTGTACACACACACACACATATATATATATAATATATAAAATCTTACAATGGCTACCACTAACAATGTATGAAAGAATATAAAATAATAAATATTGTATCTTTGTTGACACAAATATAAGAAAAATTAGAAAATGCTAATGCTGACCCACCCCTTCATTACTGTATCACCAATTTCTCTACAAAATAAACTAGGGCCAAGCGTTAATTAGGAAACGTTAAATTAATAAAAAAAAATGGTAATTTTGTTAATGAATAAAAATTAAGAGGGTTAATGATCATTTACTTTAAATAAGTCTCATTCAATTTGCATCAGATTTCTCTCTAGATCAATTGAGTTTAAGTAAATAATAAATAATTAATCCGAAATTGATTATTAGTAATATTAAGTTACTTGTTCAAAAAGTAATTGATTTATGATATTCGTAATAATGAATATTAAGTTTTTCCATAATTACTTCTAACTTGGACCTTTATCTGGACGAATGGCCGAAGGAGTTTTAATCACGAAGTCAGCTAACGCTGATACCTGACGCAGGAGATAGGGGAAGGGTCGTAACTCGCGGTCGGTTGACCCAATTATATGCCGGAAGATGATGCAACCTTGCAGTCAGCTAACTCAGCTACCTGAAGGAGATGTAACCTCACGAGTAACATACTCCTGTATCTGATGGGACTGTGATCATCCTGGTTAGTGACTGTCAAGAGGTTCCTGACGTATTCTGGGAAAAAGCCCTCGGCCTGGCTAGAAAGGACTAGGGACAGAAATATTTTTATGAGGTGAAAAGGTCACTTTGAAAGCTGGTTATTTAGACTCATGGCCCAACGGTTTTCTCTGTTCTGATGTTCTAAGGTTCAAAAGAGATTCCCTGACAATCTCCGAAGAAGAGAAATGAGCCAAGAGAAAAGGGCGAGAAGAGAAAACGGAGAAAAGCAATGGAAGCATAGGAGTAAAACAACCCGGGCTCAACCAGGCGTGCTCGGCTAGGTTCTGCTATTTGATAGTAAGCCCTCCTTGTAGGTTTGGGGACCCAATCCCCGAAGCCTACTAACCCTACAAATAAGCCAGCATTCCCGATAAAAACATGGCAATAGACGCAAGTGACGAAAATCCAGCATCTCCTCCGGGAAGGAGATGGCAATCCACTCACTTCTACAAGGCCATACATCAAAATAAAAAGAAAGGCCGGGGAGGGAGAAAGGTAATACTCCCTCCAACTCTCCAATACTCCAACCTCTCTGCTCTTTCTACTAACATCCTCCTGTCAGAGTGAGAGCCGCTCTGATATTGGGTTTATACACTTCTTATTAAATAATTTTGAAACTTCTGATACATAATTATGATACAAAACATAATAATTACAATTTTATATTTTATTAATATATTATTTTTTATTTTAATTATTTTCTATATAATACACAATAAAGTCAACTAAAATATACTTTTATCTTTACAAATAATAAAAGTTCAAAATACAAAATATCACGCTTTACACACTAAACAACTGGTTTGGTCTTTGGTTTTAGGCGTACCTATTTCACATATTTTTTATTTGTATATTAAAATTGATAACGAAATATGTACTTTCAAATTGGATCGAAAGCAAACTTTATAAAAATAAAATCCTATTTATTTTAAGCCTTTTTCTCTTTACTAACTGATTCTTAATTAAAGATCCATTTTTTCTAGTTTCTCTAGTCTCTCATTTTCTTTAGCTTCTCTAGTTTCTCTAGTCTCTTATTTTCTCTAGTTTCTCTAGTCTCTCATTTTCTTTAGCTTCTCTAGTTTCTCTAGTCTCTTATTTTCTCTAGTTTCTCTAGTCTATCATTTTCTTTAGTTTCTCTAGTCTCTCATTTTCTTTAGCTTCTCTAGTTTCTCTAGTCTCTTATTTTCTCTAGTTTCTCTAGTTTCTCTAGTCTCTCATTTTCTTTAGTTTCTCTAGTCTCTTATTTTCTCTAGTTTCTCTAGTCTCTCATTTTCTCTAGTTTCTCTAGTCTCTTATTTTCTCTAGTTTCTCTAGTCTCTCATTTTCTTTAGTTTCTCTAGTCTCTTATTTTCTCTAGTTTCTCTAGTCTCTTATTTTCTCTAGTTTCTCTAGTCTCTTTTTCTAGTTTCTCTAGTCTCTCATTTTCTCTAGTTTCTCTAGTCTCTTATTTTCTCTAGTTTCTCTAGTCTCTCATTTTTTGCTAGTTTCTCTAGTCTCTCATTTTCTTTAGTTTCTCTAGTCTCTTATTTTCTCTAGTTTCTCTAGTCTCTCATTTTCTCTAGTTTCTCTGGTCTCTTATTTTCTCTAGTTTCTCTAGTCTCTCATTTTCTTTAGCTTCTCTAGTCTCTTATTTTCTCTAGTTTCTCTAGTCTCTCATTTTCTTTAGTTTCTCTAGTCTCTCCTTTTCTTTAGTTTCTCTAGTCTCTATTTTCTCTAGTTTCTCTAGTCTCTCATTTTCTTTAGTTTCTCTAGTCTCTTATTTTCTCTAGTTTCTCTAGTCTCTTATTTTCTCTAGTTTCTCTAGTCTCTCATTTTCTTTAGTTTCTCTAGTCTCTCATTTTCTTTAGTTTCTCTAGTCTCTTATTTTCTCTAGTTTCTCTAGTCTCTCATTTTTTGCTAGTTCTCTAGTCTCTCATTTTCTTTAGTTTCTCGTCTCTTATTTTCTCTATTTTCTCTAGTCTCTCATTTTCTCTAGTTTCTCTAGTCTCTCATTTTTTGCTAGTTTCTCTAGTCTCTCATTTTTTGCTAGTTTCTCTAGTCTCTCATTTTCTTTAGTTTCTCTAGTCTCTCATTTTCTTTAGTTTCTCTAGTCTCTCATTTTCTTTAGTTTCTCTAGTCTCTTATTTTCTCTAGTTTCTCTAGTCTCTCATTTTCTTTAGTTTCTCTAGTCTCTTATTTTCTCTAGTTTCTCTAGTCTCTTATTTTCTCTAGTTTCTCTTGTCTCTCATTTTCTTTAGTTTCTCTAGTCTCTCATTTTCTCTAGTTTCTCTAGTCTCTCATTTTCTCTAGTTTCTCTAGTCTCTTATTTTCTCTAGTTTCTCGTCTCTCATTTTCTTTAGCTTCTCTAGTTTCTCTAGTCTCTTATTTTCTCTAGTTTCTCTAGTCTCTTATTTTCTCTAGTTTCTCTAGTCTCTCATTTTTTGCTAGTTTCTCTAGTCTCTCATTTTTTGTTAGTTTCTCTAGTCTCTTATTTTCTCTAGTTTCTCTAGTCTCTCTTTTTGCTAGTTTCTCTAGTCTCTCATTTTCTTTAGTTTCTCTAGTCTCTCATTTTCTTTTGTTTCTCTAGTCTCTTATTTTCTCTAGTTTCTCTAGTCTCTCATTTTCTTTAGTTTCTCTTGTCTCTCATTTTCTTTAGTTTCTCTAGTCTCTTATTTTCTCTAGTTTCTCTAGTCTCATTTTTTGCTAGTTTCTCTAGTCTCTCATTTTTTGCTAGTTTCTCTAGTCTCTTATTTTTTGCTAGTTTCTCTAGTCTCTTATTTTTTGCTAGTTTCTCTAGTCTCTCATTTTCTTTAGTTTCTCTAGTCTCTTATTTTCTCTAGTTTCTCTAGTCTCTCATTTTCTCTAGTTTCTCTAGTCTCTCATTTTCTCTAGTTTCTCTAGTCTCTTATTTTCTCTAGTTTCTCGTCTCTCATTTTCTTTAGCTTCTCTAGTTTCTCTAGTCTCTTATTTTCTCTAGTTTCTCTAGTCTTATTTTCTCTAGTTTCTCTAGTCTCTCATTTTTGCTAGTTTCTCTAGTCTCTCATTTTTTGTTAGTTTCTCTAGTCTCTTATTTTCTCTAGTTCTCTAGTCTCTCATTTTTGCTAGTTTCTCTAGTCTCTCATTTTCTTTAGTTTCTCTAGTCTCTCATTTTTTTGTTTCTCTAGTCTCTTATTTTCTCTAGTTTCTCTAGTCTCTCATTTTCTTTAGTTTCTCTTGTCTCTCATTTTCTTTAGTTTCTCTAGTCTCTTATTTTCTCTAGTTTCTCTATAGTCATTTTTTGCTAGTTTCTCTAGTCTCTCATTTTTTGCTAGTTTCTCTAGTCTCTTATTTTTGCTAGTTTTCTAGTCTCTTATTTTTTGCTAGTTTCTCTAGTCTCTCATTTTCTTTAGTTTCTCTAGTCTCTATTTTCTCTAGTTCTCTAGTCTTATTTTCTCTAGTTTCTCTAGTCTCTCATTTTCTCTAGTTTCTCGTCTCTTATTTTCTCTAGTTTCTCTAGTCTCTCATTTTCTTTAGTTTCTCTAGTCTCTTATTTTCTCTAGTTTCTCTAATCTCTCATTTTCTTTAGTTTCTCTAGTCTCTCATTAAATTAATAATTAAAGTAATTAAATTAAATTTTAAACGTAAATTTAATTACTTGTTTCTTACGCGTGGGAACAGTAATGCTTCCTACGATTTAATAAATTCGCATCGTTTGTACCCATAATTTAGTATTCTAATACAGTTTAAAGTTGAGGAATTTTCTCAACATTCATCAATTTTCATCAATAATTTTTCAAGTAAGATGATTCAATCCTTTTAGTAATTTAAAGTTTCATTTCTTTGTTTTCAGAAAATGGTCAGATTAATTGGACATTCATTTTTAATTTTAAAAAACATAACAAGAATAGGCAAAATACGCCGAAAATAACCTCAATGAAGTACAACGTATTAGAGAGAGATACAGAAGACCACTTAGACGAAGTAATACCTCCAATACAAGATAGTAACATCATGAATGAAAATGGAAGCGGATCAAAGATTACAAAACCCCTGAATAGGGAGGAAATGGTACTGAAGCAAGAGAAAGAGACGGAATTTCTTAAATCTAATAAAATAAACCACAGAGTATAAATGAATCCTAAAGACGGATCATGTGTGAATAATATAAAAAACATAGTGTAAATATGGCACCAAATATATATATATATATAATATATATATTATATATATATATATATATATATATATATACATACACACACTGTACGAGTATATACAGTATATATAACCGTCCAAAAAAGTGTTTTAACATGTTGAGGAATGGAACTTGCTGATATGGAACAAGGTGCTACTCCTTTCACCCTTCTATTTGCAGACATTCAGTCAGAGAAAGAAAATGTTTAAATAGTGATTGTACTTATTTTCACATGAATAGTACACGAAAACGAGAGAAAAAATTTGGGTACCGTAGGTAGCCCAGTGGTTAAGACACTGGACAGCTGATTGGGAGATCGAGTCCGGACGAGGACTTTCTAATTTCTGACTTCCTAGAAGGGGCATGGTGGGATTCGACGTTAAGCTGTAAGTCTAAGATGGGTAACAAGCCTGAACTTCGTCAAAATGAACAATTGGTTTCGGAAGCAATTACTAAGATATATACGTATATATATATATGATGAATAAAACCACGAAGGAAAGGAAACACAGAATGGTGCTCAAGCGCTTTCGTCTAATGACATCCTGAGGATGTCATTAGACGAAAGCGCTTGAGCACCATTCTGTGTTCCTTTCCTTCGTGGTTTTATTCATCATAAATATTTTTCACGTGTTATTTTCGTGAAATAATTTCATATATATATATATATATATATATAAACGTAAAGAACGACGCTTGTATAGAAGAACGTTCCGCACAAGATGAGGAGAAAGAACGAACAAATGAAAAATGAGGTAACCACCCCGGAATCGAACCCGGGATCTTCCGATTGCCGGTCAGATATGCTAACCACTACACCATGGGCCTTGATTAATCAGAAGTCGTAATTCTCCTACATACGAGCAGAAACCAATGCCCTGAGGGGCACCTCTCGCATGTCGCACATATATACATTTTAACTGCAAACAACACACAGTATAATTAACGTAAAGAACGACGCTTGTATAGAAGAACGTTCCGCACAAGATGAGGAGAAAGAACGAACAAATGAAAAATGAGGTAACCACCCGGGAATCGAACCCGGGATCTTCCGATTGCCTGTCAGATATGCTAACCACTACACCATGGGCCTCGATTAATCAGAAGTCGTAATTCTCCTACATACGAGCAGAAACCAATGCCCTGAGGGGGCACCTCCCGCATGTCGCACATATATGCATTTTAACTGCAAACAACGGGTTCGATTCCAGGGTGGTTACCTCATTTTTCATTTGTTCGTTCTTTCTCCTCAACTTGTGCGGAACGTTCTTCTATACAAGCGTCGTTCTTTACGTTAATTATACTGTGTGTTGTTTGCAGTTAAATTATATGTATATATATATATATATATATGTTGTTTGCAGTTAAGTTTTATATGTAGTTATAGAAATCGAATTTGAATAAATTATAACTCGTAAATTTTTATGGTCATTACAGGAGTAATTTAGGAAGAAAGAAATTTTAAATATTAACTTTCAATATAAATAAATAGAGGATGAATGAACACTTTCATAAGATTGATCGTTTATTATCATAGATGGGTAACAATAATAAATTATTTTAAAATTTACGGTATTCTTATTTTCTTTTATTATTGTTTATTCAATATTATTTCATGGGCTAAGCATTCTTTTACGACCCCCCCCTTCTCTCTCTCTCTCTTCTCCTCTCTCTCTCTCTCTCTATCTTATATAGTATATACATATAATATATATATATAATATATATATATAATATAATATATATATAATGAACTCATTTATGTTCATTTATTCTGAAAAATTATCTGAAGACTCGAATTTCCGACAAATTAATTGACACTTATTGCACACTAGTGACGTCACGGGTTCACTTCATGGGTTTTAGGACAAAGACGTTTCCTGATATTTGAGGACACGAAAAGGATATCCAAAAACTGATTCCAGAAGCTAGAAAAACGCTCAGGAAATATTAACAATTATCTAGATCAGCAGGAAAGGGGTAGAGGTGAGAGAGGGAGAGAGAGAGAGAGAGAGAGAATGAAAAAAAAATGGCGAAAAAATGGTTTGAGGTCGTGTGAAAAAACTGTGCAACAGAAATAAAGGATCACTTGAAGATCATGGCCCGCAGACTTCGTTAGTTAGCCTTATAAGGCTAACTAACGAAAATATTACGACTTAACCTAACCAATCGTCAAGGGCGTACAGTTGACCTAACGATTGGTTAGGTTAAGTCGTGATATTTTCGTTAGTTAGCCTTATAAGGCTAACTAACGAAGGCTGAGGGCCCTGATCTTCAGGTGATCCGAAATAAACATAAAAAATGGGAACTGAATTAAAAATGGATCAGAAAAATGTAAATAAATTGGGTGGTGCAAACGCGTAAGGAAAAGACCCATCTTTAAAGATAAAATTTAAACAAAAGAATAACGGACAAAAATCGAAAATGATTTATCACTAAAATAGGAATATAGACCGAGCTGGAATGAGCGGTATAAAATATGTAAATACAGAGTGATAAAGAAAAGAAGCGTTCTCAAAAACTATTTACGGTAACAAATGAAATATTTATGGAGAACACTTTTTTTTTTAATCACCCTGTATAATGGAAAAGAAAAAATATGAACATTTTTTTTGCTATATTGATAAATAAATAATAAATAAACAGCGTACGTATATTTATGTTTACCTTTCGCTTCCTTTTTCTTCCTTAAATACATCATAGTCGCAGTTGGTGAAGTTTAGAAATAAAATAAAAGAATACCTTCTCGTATATATCCACTTCCTCCTTCTTTTGTATATTTAGAAACATTTTTGGTGCAGCACATAAATTTCTAAACTTGTGTTCTTTCTACATCTGTTTCTTCACTACTTTACGTGACCTTGAGGAATGGCGTTTAATTTTCTCATCCAACAATGGCCAAAAAACATTTATTTTTTAAATTCAACTTTTTAAAAACTTGGATCCTCAAGAGATTCCTGAAGCGCCCTCTGGCGGTTGGGGAAAGGATGTGTCCCTTCTCACATTTGGTTAGTTGTGTGTATATATATATATATATAGTTAATAATGTACAAAATGGATGAAATTCTTGAGAATAATCATTTGAATTATTATTATTATTATTACTAGCAAAAATACCTCCCTACGGGCGGTTTTTGTTATTTCCTGCGGAAGGCTTGGAGTCCTCGGCCAATTACTTCATCTGGGAAATTAATTTTCTTACCTCAAGGTATTATTTCCTGTTATAAAAAAGAACACTTCATCATAAACTTATCTTTATTTCATTACTGAAGAATCTCCTTGTAGATATAATTGTCAACAAATACTCCCTTTTCATTTCTTTCTGTCAGGACTTTCAGCAAAAGATCGGCGCTACGCTCCGATTTCGCTAGATCTGCGATACTTGAGCATTCGGCCCAAACCGAATCGAACTGTGGGCCTACGGCGTATTTTATTTTGAACATCATTCCTATCCCTCTCACCTTGGGCCTCAGTAATTGGGATGCCTGCGGCGCCCCAATTACTGTCGGTTCAATTATTTGGTCAATAAAACTATAGAAAAGAACGCAGCCATGAAGATCTAAAGCTTCACAAATCTTGATACAATGAGCTCAAATGTGAAGCTTAAGATTTTCATCATTGCGTTCTTTTCTATAGTTTTTTTTTGGTTACATATATATATATATCGCACGTACCTCCATTATAATATAGAATTATAGATTATTATTATTATTACTAGGCCGGGTACCCGGCGTTGCCCGGGTTAAGTTTAGCTACCCCCGGGGTACCTAAACCCCCCTTTATTCAACTTAGGAGCTAACCCGGTCCCTCATTAGCCCCACCCCTTCCCATTACCCCCACCCTTTTACCATTACTTCCCGGGATAAATTTCACAAACTGACAAACAGACAGGCTAAACTACAGAAAAGAACGCAGCCGTGAAAATTTTGAGCTTCACATTGTGTCAAGATTTCTGAATCTGATCAGATATCCCCAAAACTCCCCTGACCAATAATTGAACTCCCAATTACTGTCGGTTCAATTATTTGGTCAATAAAACTATAGAAAAGAACACTCATGAAAATCTTGAGCTTCACATTGCCGCCCGTAATTTCTGAAAGTGTGACGGACGGCGACGGACAGACGGACGGACAGCTCTCTTATTATAGTATATATTATTTCATAACTGAATGCAAATAAATTAGCGTTAAATCTGCTAAAAACCTCATATTGACTAGTATAACAAATATAAAGTTATTTATATATATATATAGATATATATATATATATAATATATATTATATATATATAATATAATATAGATTATATATACATATATATATATATACACAGGTGTTATGAATTATGTTTCATAAATTAGTATACATAGTAAGGACGTCAAAGTGAACCAAAAAGTTCCTATGAACATAAATCCGCAATCACTTCGTTTCCGAGACACATTGATTTTTTGCCGAGGACAATCCACTTAAAATGAAAGTCATTAAAGTTTATCAAAGTTTATTTACAACAAGTGTTCAAAATGGTTTCCCTGCATCAGAGTGCATACATGGGCGGCATCATGGTCCCGTCGCTTGTCCACCCAGATCTCCGGACCTAAATGCAATTAACTTTTTCTTGCGGAGTTATTTAAAAAATCTTGTTTATGAAAGAGAAGAGTTAATAACAGATGAATTGTGGGAACGTGTTCAAGCTTGTTTAGAAACAATACGCAACCCTGTAGGTGTTTTCGAACGTATGCGGTAAAATTTTCAACGACGCGTTGAAAGCATGTACTCTGATGCAGGGAAACCATTTTGAGCACTTGCTGTAAATAAACTTTGATAAACTTTAATGACTCATTTTAGTTGGATCGTCCACGGTAAAAAATCAATGTATTTCCGAAACGAAGCGATTGCCGATTTATGTTCATAGGAACTTTTTTGTTCACTTTGACGTCCTCAATATGTATACTAATTTATGGAACATAATTTGATAACACCCTGTATATCTAAGTAATGGGGTATCAGAGCTGAAAGTATTACTGTAGGTGTAAGTTTGGAAGAAAAACTAACTTTCAAAAGAGCAAATTGAATATACACATTAAATAAACTGTCAAAGCTGATGTATCTATCCGCATATTCCTCAAATATTTTATAAGGAAGCTCCTGCGTTAATTATGGAAATCATCTCAAACA
Organism: Bathynomus jamesi; assembly: GCA_023014485.1. Taxonomy (NCBI): domain Eukaryota; kingdom Metazoa; phylum Arthropoda; class Malacostraca; order Isopoda; family Cirolanidae; genus Bathynomus; species Bathynomus jamesi. Next base: position 1,096,837 of record JAJOZX010000485.1, read on the forward strand.
ACCAACTAAATCAATCAGCGAACCTAATACATGATAAATTTTACTTCCCAAAACTTTAACTTTACACTTAGAACATCAAGACGATCTTTCTTTCATAGAAAAGAAGTGATGTTCGGAATAATTAAAAAAAAAAAAAACATCGAACCGAATCATGCTTTTCATAGAAAATTTCGTATTCAGTTGAAAAGGAAGATCTCGGATGGGTATTAGGCTTCATTTCTCCTAAACCTTTAAGAAATGAGTTTCATGTATAAATTACCATTTTTTTCATTTAAGTTCATGCAAATCCAATATTAACCAATGAATTATTGAATTATTATTTCAATAGTAAATCCTAATTATATAAATGTCATGATCCTACGTATATAAATTGTGTATAATGTATGCAAGTAGTTATTGCTGTAAACGGTAACTGTCATTACCTGATATTGCAAGTTCTTAAGATGGAGGACTTAAAATTCTGTCCTTACTGAGAAATAAAAACTGTATTTGCAGTCTCTCTGTACTGTCTTCTAAACAATAAAGAATTATTATTATTATTATTATTATTAGTACTATTATTATTATTTTTAGTAGCAATGGTAGTACTAGTAGTATGGTACGGGAATAATGTGGCAAATGTGTGACAAAACCTAATAATTTAATAATTACGAGTAAAGCGAACCACCAAGGCAAAAAATGAATAAATAAATGAAATAAATAAAAGCTTAGAAATAAATGAGGAGGTAAATTTAATTAACTTCTTGCATAAAACAACGATAAAAAGGAAGCAAAAAAAAAAAAAACCTTCAGGTAAAGCTATCATCAAAGTTGGGAATTCTTTTGGTCCAACTTTAAAATGAGCTCTTCAGAGGAACTTTGAAAAGAAAAGGGAGCGAAACTTTGAATAAGACAAAAAAAAAGCTTGAAAAAAAATGAATATTAGCTCAAAAACACGTAAAATGTAACAAGTATAACAACACTTAGAACAAAAACAACTTTTACAACTTTTAAAGACTTAAATTTTTTAAATTAAAAAAACATTAAAAGTTTTATTTATCCTAAAACATAATGACAACTACTGTAAGTTGAGAAGAACATTATTGAAAGGACAGATTTGGAAGGGATCAACACCGAGCATCGTATCTCTTCATTGGTGGGAAACTGATCTTTTGAATGGTTGAATGAATAGAGAATACAAATATTATACATGCTGAGACGAGCTTCAGAAGAGAAAGAGAAATAACATTGAAGTTCTAGATAACACTTAAAACATAAATAAAGGCTATCGTAAACTGTGCTTCATTATACGCCGATATTTAACTCGGGTTAAATAATTTATAACCTTTGGTTTGCTTCAGCCCGAATTGTTATTCTGACGAAAGTCAAGCTTTTCACTCCACCCTAGACCGACAGTTTAACGTGGAATCCGAACCACGCGCCACCAGTAGCCCAGCGTCTAGGCCACCCAGGGTACCCATTTATCTACCAACCACTTCTTTATTGTGTGGAAGGATGAACAGCTGGGTTTTGCTGCGCGCCGGCTGCCGTCACCGGATCTCGATCCCGGGGCCGATGGATTCGTAGTCAGCGACGCTAACCACTACACCACAAGGCGCATATAACCTAAGATCATAACGTCAAATTGAAAATACCTTACCTCATTACATTTTTTTTCCTGATTATCAACTACAGGGTGTTCAAAGAGAAGCGCAACCCATCGGAGAATGCATATATCATTGTAACCTAACCTTTTTCTTTCTGTTTCGGGGTTGCGTTTCTTTTTAAACACTATTAAAAATGTCTGTTTGCATTAGTTATTGGTAAATTATGGATGACTTCTAGTTTTAAATACTTCCTTCTAATGTGTGAGATTAAATCCATATACGATTTGTGAACATTGCGGAATCAGTTTCAGTATTTGATTTTCATTTTCGACTTTGAATGGGGATGATACCTACTGAAAGTAATCAGGCACCCGTTCAGAAACAAGTTCCACGACAGAACAAGGAATGTGGAAACGACTCTCGCATAGAACTCGTCATATTCATCGCTGGAACTCACCGACAGGTGTAGCTGTCATTTTGTCATCTCTCACATTTTCCAAAATGGGGGAATTATATCATTTTGGTCCTTGTAGATCGAGTTTTATAGCAACAGCATAAACCTCAAACCACTACAACCTTGAGTGTGGAAAATTCAGCCAATTAAAAAAATCTTCGTTTACTGCAAAAGTTTAGCATCGCTAAATATATGTCCTCGTAAAATACTTACATATTCCGAAATAAACCCGGGTCATCAAAGTTTTGAAATAACTTTATATATATATATATATATAAAGAGAGAGAGAGAGAGAGAGAGAGAGAGAGAGAGAGAGAGAGAGAGAGAGAGAGAGAGAGAGAGAGAGAGAGAGAGAGAGAGAGAGAGAGAGGTTTTCTCTAAAATGAAATTATATTAATACTTACCTTGTTGGAGCTTCGGGAGAAGCACATGATTAATTTTTAATTCCTCCTTCTATTCCTGCCTCGCTACCTCCCTTCCAGCATCTATCCATATATATATATATTTACACGTACAATCACGGTCAAGGTTCCTCAATTAACATTTCATCGTGGCTTTAAATATATGACAACGCTTCATTCACGAACATGGAGTAAAGTTCACTCAATAAGTGAGTGACGCAAGATTTAAGATTGAAGGTGATCGGTTGAATGAGTAAGAGGTAACACGTACTGTATTCTGGATTATACACACACACAAATCACAGACTTTCCGCAACCTTCTATACAAAGAAATATTATCTTCTTTTGTCTCAAATCGCTCAAAAAAGAAGTTTTGAAGATCATTTTTTTCTATCTAAAGAAGTTATGTATCATTTAAAGAAGTTATTAAATCGTTTGACAAGAAGCTTCGATACGCAAAGGAAGGAAAAGCACACACACACACACACACAACACACACCACACACACAAACGCACAATGTGTACACTTTCGCATAAGCGAGATACTGACTTTTTTAAATCCATATATCTTGAAGCCTAATTAACTAAACTTAATTTAATTCAAGCGTTTCAGACGCAACTGTTAACTCATTAACTAGTGAGATACTCGTAACCTAACCTAACCTAACCTAACCAAACTTTAATATTCCGAGGTATCAAAAGTGTTACCTCACAAAAACTTACCCCACTACATCTGTGAATTATCACACACGTTGGACCTTACTTCTATCCATTTATCTCCGCGCGCGCGCGCGCGCGCTCACACACACACGCTCACACACACACACACACACACACACACACACACACACACACGAAAAGGACAAGCCCGAACCTATGCAGCAAAATACGTACAGAAATTATAATTTTCAGAAATGAAAAAAATCTTAACAGAAAATAAAAGAAAATTTTGAAATTTTTAATTAAAAAAAACCAACGTTGATGGTCACTTACAAACTCTTTTCACACAAAGTTTTATACACTTTTTGCTAATTTTTGTATACAACAGTAATGTTATATATATATATATATATATATATATAAGCAAACAACCACAAGGAAAAGGAAACACAAAGTCCGAGCGCTTTCGTGATATATTCACATTATCAAGGAGGAACAGAATATATAGTACAGGGTGGGCCGTAAGTTTCCATACATAGGAAAAATAAACATTTTTTTATGGACAACCATTTTTATTTATATAATATGCTCTACATGGTTGCCATTGTTTTGAAAACACATTTCAATACGTGTTCCCCACTGTTGATGAACACGCATTAGCACAGTTGACGTTATGTTGTAATGGCGTTGGTGATACGTTCCTTTAGATGATTTATGTCTCGTATCTTTTCCTGATACACCATGGCCTTCAAGTGCCCCCAAAGATAGAAATTAAGGGGGGTGAGATCTGGGGATCTGGGAGGCCACTCCACAGGACCACGCCGACCAATCCAAGCATCCGGAAACTGCTGATCCAAATACCGACGCACGTGAAGACCATAATTTAAATTTTCCTATGTATGGAAACTTACGGCCCACCCTGTATATATATATATATATATATATATACAGGGTGTCCCATAAGTCCGGCATCATAGGAGAAATTCATATTTTTCTATTTCTACAAACCATAATTCATATTTTTCTCTTTCTACAGGACATAATGTCTGTGAGCAAGGCAGAACGAATCCAGATAATTCTACTCATAGGAAATCGGAGTCAAAGAGAGGCCGCTGCTGAATTGAACAGACTGCATCCAGACCGCGAGCCAATAACACAGAGTTGTGTTAGCAGACTTGTTGCAAAGTTTAAGGAAACAGGATCCATAGAAGATAAACCACGCAGTGGACCTTCAAGGAGGTCCACTGACGATGATACAGCGAATGCTATCCTGGCTCATTTTAACAGAAGTCCAAATAAGTCTCTTCGGCGATTGTCCGCCGAGACAGGAGTGTCGAAAAATAGCATCCATCGCATTCTTCAGGCTCACAAATGGCATCCATATAAACTTCAGATCCTACAGAAATTAAGCGAAGATGATCCCGACCGGCGGATGGAATTTTGTGAATGGGCTACGGAACAATATGCTCGGGATGCCAATTTCCCGTCCACCATTCTGTTCAGTGACGAGGCTGTTTTTTATGGAAATGGTGAGGTAAATCGACAGAACACCCGCTACTGGTCTCAAAACAACCCTCACTGGTATACATCTACAAAGGAACAAGGTGCATCTCGGGTGATGGTATGGTGTGGCATTTGGAAGGATCGCATCATAGGCCCCCCTCTTTTTCGATGAACATGTCACTCGAGGCACCTACCTACGTATGCTCAAGGAAGAAGCATTTCCCAGCGTCTTGAACGAAGAAGGAAATTTCCCAACATGGTTCCAGCAAGACGGCGCTCCCGCACATTACAGCACCCAAGTAAGGGAATACCTGTACCAACAATTCCCTGGTCATTGGATAGGACGTCGAGGGCCTGTGGAATGGCCAGCTAGAAGCCCGGATCTCACGCCACTAGATTTTTATCTCTGGGGCCACTTGAAAGCGCTGGTATACGCAGAGAAAATTAGGAGTGTTGAACATTTGCGGCAGCGCATTATTGGGGCATGTAACACCACTACTCCTGACATCATTCACCGTGTGCTTGTTGACTGGGTATCACGTCTGAATTTGTGTATTGAAAGCAATGGTGGACATATTGAGCACGTTCTGTAAACAAAAGCTTTTGTTTTGTCTTTTTTTATTATTTTTCCTATGATGCCGGACTTATGGGACACCCTGTATATATATATATATATATATATTCAACTGCAATGACCACGCAGTATATTAATGTATAGAAACGACGTAAATATTGAGGAGCGTTCTGCACACGAGGAAGAGAAATAACGAACAAATGAAAATGAAGTCCCCGCCCGGGAATCGAACCCAGGATCTTCCGATTGCCGGTCAGATATGCTAACCACTACACCACAGGGCACACAATAGTCAGAAGTCGTGATTCTCCTACATAGGGCAGAAACCAATGCCCTAAGAGGGCACCATCGCAAATCGTGAATATGTACATTCAACTGCAATGACCACGCAGTATATTAATGTATAGAAACGACGTAAATATTGAGGAGCGTTCTGCACACGAGGAAGAGAAATAACGAACAAATGAAAAATGAAGTCCCCGCCCGGGAATCGAACCCAGGATCTTCCGATTGCCGGTCAGATATGCTAACCACTACACCACAGGGCACACAATAGTCAGAAGTCGTGATTCTCCTACATAGGGCAGAAACCCTGTGGTGTAGTGGCTAGCATATCTGACCGGCAATCGGAAGATCCTGGGTTCGATTCCCGGGCGGGGACTTCATTTTTCATTTGTTCGTTATTTCTCTTCCTCGTGTGCAGAACGCTCCTCAATATTTACGTCATTTCTATACATTATTATACTGCGTGGTCATTGCAGTTGAATGTACATATTCACGATTTGCGAGGGTGCCCTCTTAGGGCATTGGTTTCTGCCCTATGTAGGAGAATCACGACTTCTGACTATTGTGTGCCCTGTGGTGTAGTGGTTAGCATATCTGACCGGCAATCGGAATCCTGGGTTCGATTCCCGGGCGGGGACTTCATTTTTCATTTGTTCGTTATTTCTCTTCCTCGTGTGCAGAACGCTCCTCAATATTTACGTCGTTTCTATACATATATATATATATATATTAGGGTGTCTCTTATTGGGTAGTCAAAAATTGAAATGTTGAATTATTTTATCTGCGCCCCCTAAAATAGTTCCATTTAGCATAAAAACTAAAACTTGAAAGTTTGACACAAATTGGCTCATATTTAGGGGTCGCCCCCGGCTAATAAAAATGGTGACCATGGCATAATAGCCTGACATATGGTTATGCTCATTATACACATAATTCCTTCCTTCTTTTTTTAGTTTGATTCGTTTTTATAAGTATAGGCCTTCTTATTTATCATTGATCCTTTTCTAACCTATCCTTGATGTTGTTATAATCCATCCTTTGGTCCTCAATCCTTCTTTATCCCAATCCTTTTTCTCCTATCCAAAATCCTTCCTGGCTCTTTTTTTATATACAATCAGCAATGAAGCATTGCTACAAAAAAAACCATTAGTTTATTATATAGAGATAAATTCAAAATGCCAGTGCTATTTACATACTTTAATTACTTTAATTAGCATTATTTCCTTATACAACATTTATTTAATATACAATGATTATACAATATGGTGTATTTTAAGGTGCGACCTCATTGATGGTTATTTTTTGAGAGAACAGTTTTTGATGGAACTGGGTGACTCTGGCGGTGTTTTGCAACAATTTGGAGCAGGAACTGGAGCTGCTCTTCCCCCACTGTCAATTTCTTATTCAGCTCTTGAACTAAAGCTACTGCACGTTCTGCCCGGTCATTTACAACAGATAGAGCTGCAACAATAGCTCTGGCCCTTAAATATTCACAGTTGGATGTCCAAGTGCTGGGTGCCTTGTTCAGAAATCCTTCTGGCAAATTCAGCTTAGTAAAGAATTCTCTAGTATTTCTTGTAACAAGTTGGTGTAGTCCTTCACCAGAGCAGAAGGTCGATTCAGGAATCCGAGGACGCTTGGGTGGTCTATCAGTGGACTCATCTTCTAATGCCTTTACCATGCGTTTCTTTACATCTGTAGTAATTCGCTCATCAAAGAAAGCAAGACCAACTGCTTCTTCAGACAGGTACCACAAGTGGTTAGAGAGCTTTTTTTTAGTTGCATCAGAAATCTTTTTGTTAGGATAATTAATCAATGACCTCATAAGGAGCCAGTCATTAAATGGGGTTTCAATAGGGAGTGAGGATGTTGTCCAAGCCTTCATATAGATGAGAACAGAAAAAAGGGAAAGATCTCGAATTCCTCGTTCTTCAGTCTTAGTCATCTTGAACTGGTTTCGAAAAAGCCATATCTTGATAGAATAGAGCGCTTTGGACATCCAGCGAGCTCGATGCATGGCACCTGGTGCACGAAACTTGATGCCTTTATTGGGGACACCTCCAAGAAAGATGATGGACAGATCCAAAAGTTCTTGATAGTCATCCCGTAGCATAGGTGCCTGGGATCTAGCAAACTGAATTAGTTCAGTTTTAGACTGGATAATTGCTTCTTTAGTAATCGTGTCTGTCTCACCTGTTTGGAACTGGCTTTGATCAACAGAAGTCCAATTGTCACGAAAACGCTTAAAGATCAATATCTCTGGACCAGTTGATGTAGATCCCAATGTTGCTTCAAATGCAGCTCCCAACAATAAATCTAAAACATGGTGTCTACAAGGCAAGTACAAAACATCATGTCCCAATTTTGCTTCGATGAGAGCACAGGCTCCACTATATTGACCCGTGTTTGAAGCTGTTGTATCGAAACAAATTGCTTTTACTCTCTCTGTAATTCCCCATTCATTCAGGCAGTTAAAGACGGCTTCAGCTTGTGCTTCTCCAGTTGAGTTTGGGATTTTGGGGACACCAAGCAGCTGTTCAACACCAGGTCCTGACACAAGTACTGGGAGACGATCAATGTGCTTGTGCGAGGTGAGGTCCTCCATCATCTTGCCATCCCAGTGCACTGTCATAGAACATTCTCCATGGAAATGCTCCTTAAGTTCTTTAGCATGACGAGCTCGGTTCTTATTTCGAAGGCGATGGATAGAATGTTGGTTTATGTTGTAATCTGAAGCGTCCAAACCAAAGCTTTTAGCTGCCTCTGCGAGGATAAATGTTGCCTTTCTAGAGGAAATTTGTGTACGATCCAGGGCAGCAGACATCTGAATAGTCATGTTTTTCATGCCTCGTTTTTTCTTAGATTTTGGTAAAGCACAAGCTCCTTTGGGCTCCTCCTCCTCATTCTCACTTTCATCAGTGTTGCCTCAGCTTCCAACCGTTTGACTGCATTTTTTGTGCGGTGAAGATGTACAGTGTCCACACCACCGATTGAGCCAGGACGACCTTTTTGTCTTTGCAGTTGAAGGAACTCCCAGTCCTCACGATTCTTGATCAGCTTCTCAGCGTCTCCATGGGCGATGTCAAAGAGATCTTCCAATCGCTCTACAAAATCAGCCTCCTTGGTTTTATGGCTCTGGCTTGTTCTGGAAGCATGCTTCTTTAAGCAAGTCCATTCGTTAAAGAAATTCTCTAACTTCTTCATGGCACGAGGTTCCTGCTGAGTAGGAATATTGGCCTTATCCCAGATAACTATTGTGGCTCGAATAGATTGACGCAGAGCATCGCGGATTGTCATGTTTTTCTCTTTGTGGAGGTGCATAAAATAACCAAAAGCTTGCCTATATGGGGGCAGCTTTGATTGAGCCTTTAATATCATCTACTGTAGATTTTCAGCTACAAACTTGACAATTATCTCTAATATATTCATTTAATTGAATTCATCATAAATATGATGATTAATTAATTAAAAACATATGTTTAGTATACTTGACAACTGCTAGTAATTTCAAATATTAATTGCATAAATAATAGCTATATTCTATGAACTTTAATAAGCGGGGGCGACCTCCAAAAATTGTTCAATCCAAAAAAGATTTTATATGTGATGTTTTTTCAACCAATGGAACTGGTTGAGGGGGCGCAACCTAAAAAAATCAACACTTCGAAAATAAGAGACACCCTAATATATATATTATATATATATATATATTATATATAATATATATAGGTCATATGGACTATAGTCTACCAATAAACCTTTTAATTTTCATATATATATATATTATAATATATATATATATATATATACAGGGTGTTCCATAAGTCCGGTCTCATAGGAAAATATATTTGTAATTAAATTTACAAAAGTAATACATTAGAATTAAAACAAATGTTCAAATTGATGTCTTGTATAAGACAGGTTGTTGCAGGTAGAATACCACGCAATGGCTACTATGGAAGTGAGTTACACTCGTGAGGAAACCATGAAGGCCTTTTCCTCACGAGCGTATTTATTTTTCTCTATGAGACCATACTTATGGGGCACCCTGTATTCATATATATATATATATATATAGAGAGAGAGAGAGAGAGGGAGAGACTCTACAATTGTGAAGCAAAAAGCAATACTAAAAATAAAAATATTACTGTGGAATTTTTTTTAATAATATTGAATGAATCCAAACATTTTGTATTTGACAATTGCTTTCGCGCTAATAAATTCCTGATACTTTTCAAGTTTTTTCTTCAATGTGTCTTTTTTTTACCTCCTCATACTGAAGGGGACCCGCTTTATTTAGTTTCCTCTTGTTACGTATCTTCATTCATGTATCCATTACGTAAAACAGCGTCAAAATTGACGATAAACTGTAAAATGATAGACTAGACATTTAATTAATATAAATTATGTATATTAATTAATTAATTTAGTTAGAAATTATTTTAGTCAGTCATTTTCCTTCGTTAATTTTCCTCCATTGCCCGACGCTACCTCTTCATTTACTCGTTTTAATAGATGTTGTTCAATATCCTTCGTGACGGCAAAGGTCATGTGACCAAGGGGACCCGTAGTTTTACGTGGGATCCGAACCGCGGGTCGATACATCTTCTGAACGCGAGGGCGGTCACCCATCCAACGATTCCCCAGATCCAATGTCGCTTAATTTCGCTAAAATCAAACATTGATCTGTGTAAAAAACCTTGTGTAAAAAATTGTAAAAAAAAGTTGATTTTTTACCCTTTATCGATGCCTGGATTCATTTCAGAAACACTCATTTTAACTTAATTTTACAAAAACTTCCGCCATTAACGGATTAAACGAAAAAAAAAAAAAATTATTTCTTCCATGAAAATTTTTATTTCTAAAAATCATGATTTCTTTATTCTCGTATAGGTATTTCGGCACATGTCCTTTTCTTTGTGTGTGTGTGTGTGTGTGTGTGTGTGTGTGTGTGTGTGTGTGTGTGTCAAATGTTAATTAAACTAAATTTGTACAACATTTGCCAAACTAAAGAATGGTGAGAAACAGTGACTTAATTTAGGTTGTATGATCCAGAATACAGAATGTGTTGCCCGTTACTCATCCAATCATTCACATTCAATCTAACATCGTTCCTCACTCATTCACAATCTTTACTACGTGTTTGTAAAACAAAAATGATTGTTAAATTCCCTGAAGAGGTGTACTGTTGAATATATGAAACACCTTGGAATCGCTTTTCCTTTTTCCTTGTGGGTTTTTATTATATATATATATATATATATATATATATATATGCCCAAGTCGAGAAGCTGATCAATTTACTGATTTATTCTGGATAACGCCACGTGATTTTATTCACTGTCTGGAAACACTCTCTTCACTGAAAGGTTAACTTCACTTCGCTGATCCTAAAGGAAGTAGTGTTGCGATAGAGGCACGAAGTAGCCCCTCTTTTATCACTGAAGTTTTAATTATAATAAAGCAATAACCATAATGAAATTATCATCATTATTATTATGTCATATGTTGAATTTTAATACGAAATTTATAATGATTGTTAATAATTATTTTAAATACAAAATTTCATAAAGAATTATTTTAACGGAACAAAATTATATATAACCGTCATTGTTGTCAAAAAGGGCGCTAATTGTAGGTCTAACGTAAATTGAAGTGACGCCCCCCCCTCCCCGGCTCGGGCAGTCTCGTTACGGGGTTGTTATGAGAAGACGTGTTTGTTTGTTAAAATGTAATTCGTTATTTAAATTTGTTTATTAGCTCTCTCTACGATATATTGTCATAACACGTATTCACACTCGGCTTTCCCCCGTTATTATTATTATTCTACTAATTAAATAAACCTGTTAAATAGAGTAAAATTGGTCATTCGAACGCCTCCCTCTTTGTCATGAAAATGTTTGGCATTTATGTCCAGTGTCTCACTTTCAAGGCCACGTTTACCCGATTGCCTTTATATACAGATTACACAAATCAGAGTAAATCAGTGTTCGAAAGAGTGCAAATAACGTTGATTAAACCAAATTAAATGATAATAATCGAATCACGACAATTATTATCTTTTTAGATTAAATGTTGTTGAAGTTCGGTTATTCAAAATTTATAAATGTTTTCAAACAATTTGGGTTTTCCTGAAATTCTAAAGCTGAGAGGATGCGAAGTGAAACCCAAATGAGATGTTCTCCACGTAGACATTCTCAATTTCATTTCTTCTTTCTGCCAAAATGTCTTGAATTTTGTAAAACAACTTCACACGTCTTGAATTTCAGTATTTCAATACTACATTTGCTCAAATGCTAGACAAATATTTGAAAAAAGTCTGAAGCATAAATTGATATTGGAATTCAGTTGCTACACACACACACATGTGTGTGTGTTATATATATATATATATATATAAATTCTTTTTAATCGGCAAGGTGAGCCCTAATGAAAGTTGATTAGGTTTTCAACGGTACAAAATTCAGGTAAAAAAGGTTAATTACCAAATTTATTTTTCACGTGAAAGAGCAAAAGGTTTTTAAATATTTTTAATGACTTTAAACGCTCTGTTATGGAATTTAACGCTGCGACGGGAATTTAGTTTACTTTTTATCAAAGGGCATTGCCCAAAATGTATTTTGACAGTTTTATATAAAATGAATTCGGATTTAATAAAATAATTTTTGGCCACTTTTTTAAATAATAAATTATTTTTATTATTATTATTATTATTATTATTATTATTATTACATTTTGTTCACATACATTTTTATAAGTAATTTTTCGTTATGCGTAACTGCAGTTACAATTATTTCACTTGATTTGTAGTAACTTTGCGTGTAATCGTGTACTTTGCGTGTAATTCCCTAAATGAAATGTGGTTTACTCAAGGAAAGTTTTGGTTTTGCGCTAATGGAATCAAAGTTTGGCCATCAAACATCCACATTTATAATGCATCCTGCTAACTTATTATCTGGAGTGTGTTTTTGAATAAACGAATTAAAAAGGATCACGTTATATCACTTAATAATACAGGGTGAACCCTCAAAAATTAAGGCGTTCCCAGGAATATCTCAGGAACTTTTTTTTTTTTTTTAATCACCCTGTATTGCTGTCTGCGATACAGGTTGAAGTACAGGTCCAGAAATTTTATTATCTTAGGAGATTTAAATGATACGCTTTAGTCAGTTCTTTGAAGGCACGATCTGTTATCGATGAATTTATATAAATTTTCCTTTCCATCTTTGCTTATATCATGATTTATACAATCTACTAGATTTTCTCCAGAGAATCCTGATGATGATAATTTTCGCTATTAGACCACCTTTGAAACAACGTTCACAATGGTTGAATTCTATCATAAATTAAAAATTAGTTGATCACCTCTACACATAATAATAATACTCACACACACACACACACACACACACACACACACACACACACACACACACACACACACACGTGCCAATCATTTTGGTAATTTTACAGTCTAGGTGAACTTCATAGTCTTTTTAGCAATTTATGACGAAAGTATTTTAACAGGAAATTTTGAAAAAGACAATATTTACTGTAAAAATAAAAAAGAATAATTTTAAACACTGTAAAAGAGAAGCTTATCTTACATACACTCAAAATAAAACTTTCTAAATTTAGAATTTATAACTTCTTTTTGAGGGTGCATTCTAGGGGAAGTTTTTGCTTTCTTTTGGGTACCAAAGCTTTTTGTCAGATGATATGATAACTTCTCTTAATGATACATACTTCTTTAGGAAGAAGAAAATTGGTTTTCAAAACTTCTCTTTTGAGTGATTTGAAACATTAGAATTATCAGTTAGCAATATGCATATTAAAACCCTCTTAAGTACCACCTAAAAGAGCTTCGTGTACTACAGGTTGGAAATAGCTGGTCTAGATTATTCCCAAATCTTGTCATAGTACAGTATTCTCACAGGGTTTTGTTCTATCAGTGAGACAACCTAATAATATTCCTTTGTATAGAAGGTTGGGGAAGGCTTTGTTTCGTGTGTAGTTCACAAAGAGTTTAAAGTAGTCGACCTTACCTTATCTTATCTTACAACTTAGTATTTATAATTATTCGTCATATAAAATCCTCAGCTAATAAGATAATTTAAACAGTTTGGTCATTTATAGATTCTTTTGAAAACAAACACATGAATAGGAATATTAATGGAACGGCAACTGGAAAAATACTAAGGATGGTTAACTATATTAAGAATTTATTATCACTATATTTATCTATGACATTATGGTTCCGTCAGATGTTCGATTGGACACTATGTACTTCAGTAATTTCATAATACAAATTAACTTTTTTTAATATCACACACTTCAATAAGGCTGTATTTTGTCATATTTTGTTTCTTATACATAAGAACTAGTGATGTACCGATTCCAAAATTTAGCCGATACCGATGCCGATTCTTTGCCTATATTTTAAAAAATCAATTCCCTTCACAAATTTTACTAATCTAATGGGAAAACTTTAAGTTTTCATATTTTTACATTTCAAATTTGCTTGAATGTTTTTCCTTAGCTCATGCCACAATATACAGGGTGTCCGAGAATTATCTGTACAATTTTTGGCTGTTATTAAAAGTCAACCATGAAGTGTAGAAATTCCAGTGTTGTCCCATTTTACAGAGAATCTCATTAAGTTTTTTCTGATACCAAGTTTTGACAAGTTTTTTAGAAATTCCAGTGTGTCCGAACATTATCTGTACAATTTCATCTTTTAATAAAATTCTTGATAACACACGTAAAATTCTTAAACAACATTATTTAGAATCTGTATTTTCAAAAGTTTCTTTTATTAAAGTAACGTTGTTACAAACATTCGATATGTGCACCATTAGTGATTCGCAAAACATCCAATCGATACTCCAAATGTTGCCATGTACGCTGCAGCATATCCACATCAATTCGCTCAATAGCAGCTGTGATTCTTGCTTTTAAATCATCAATGTCTGTCACCCGCGTACATTTCTAAAAAACTTGTCAAAACGTGGTATCAGAAAAAACTTAATGAGATTCTCTGTAAAATGGGACAACATTGGAATTTCTACACTTCATGGTTGACTTTTAATAACAGCCAAAAATTGTACAGATAATTCTCGGACACCCTGTACAACATCAGAATTTGTTACTCATACACCGTAGCTAAAAATATGTTAAAAAGTTTTTTTACTCAGTAAAATGATAAAATAATTACATTTTAGTTTCATAAATTGAATACCAATATTTAAAGTAATTGTGTTTCCTTATGTTGAACTTATGTTGAAGGTATTTTCCTTCTTCAACAATATAAACAGCAACAAATTTTCCATTAAAAATTTATGTAAAATACTTAAAATAAAGTCAACATAATAAGATGGTTTAATATATAAATTATAAAGTACAACTTAATATAGAATTATTATTAATATAGAGTAGGAGATTACAATAGTTTATAATATTTAGAAATTAGCTAGTGAGAGAAAATGTAAATTTATGGGCAACTTAACTTATTAAACTTTGCCGTTTTCGTGAATGTAAAATATTTTCATATAATTACGCTTTGAAATGAGTATAAATGATCATGAATAATGTTTTTTTTTGTCTGTTCAATTTTCTATAAATATAGATTTTGTTTTGTAGTGAAAATTTTAAAATTTAAAAAAATTGGTGAGGGAATAGGCTAAATTTGGCCGATTCTGCCGATGCCGATTAATCGGTACACTACTAATAAGAACATAATAAAGCTAATAAATAATAATATGAGCCATGGCTCTGCTGTAAAGCATATTTTATAATTATACAAACAGTGTACTGAGTTTCCCAAAAAAAATTTTATTTCCGGAATTGGTGAATGTAGAGAGTTTGGGGTAGGGGTTGGGGATGAGGGACATTATCTTTGTTAATTAAGGACCAAGCGTGCGAACAAAGGTTTATTTATTCAGAAGGGTAAAGCATATTTTCAGCTTTATTTCAATGATACAATATATATAATAAAAATTTCGGAGCTATTGAAGAATAGGGACCCCAGCCTTCTTTAGTTAGCTTTATAAGGCTAACTAACGAAAATATCATGACCTAACCTAACCAATCATCAAGGGCGTACAGTTAACCTAACGATTGGTTAGGTTAGGTCGTGATATTTTCGTTAGTTAGCCTTATAAGCCTAACTGAAGAAGGCTGGGGTCCCTATTCTTCAATAGCTCCAAAATTTCACCTTATATTCCGTCTCATTTCAAGTCATTTATGGTACAGGGTGTGAAGAATGAATTATATTATTATTTTGAATTTGTGTATTTTTTGTAGAAAGGGGCGTGTCTAGAATATGGGGTGGGGGAGAAGCAGTATAAGTGATACCCAGTCATAGAAAAGTGAAGACGTGACTTAAGACTATTATTCTTCAACCAATTATGAATTGTTTCTGAATACTGAATTTTTCAATAGTTTTTCAATAGTTTTTATTTCCTCGGCGAACTTCTTTCCGCGATCGTACATTAACGATCTAAGCTATACTCTAGCTAAAATTTTGTATGCTGATAACACCGCTCATGAGAGCAAAAAGGCGATCTGAGCGTCTTCACTTTTAAATTAAACTTCTGACCTTGAATAGCTAAATGAGCAAAAACAAACTCATCTTTAATACTGGGTACAATTAAAGCAATATTCTTTGCTATGAAATGGAGAGGAAAGGTTATGCATCCTGATATTTACATAAAGTTTCATTCAACTGAGTGTATTTTACCATTTCACTTATCTACTGTAGAGTTGATATTGATATAGGAAAATACTACAGTATCTGAGTAACACATTATTAATTGTGTTTAAAGCTGTTATTATATCACAATGAATTAATATATTCTTTCGAAATTTCCTTGATGATTTGAAGTAATTTTATTTTATATTTCCTCTTTACATTTGCGAGTATCCATTACAGTGAACGACAAAATAGAATCATTTTCCTCCTTCGAATAAATTTATGTGATTCCAATGTATCTGTTTACGCTGATTACGAATATGAAAACAGAATGTTTCTATCACCCACCAATTTCGAGGGAAATGCAAATAAACATTTAAAGATTTTTTTTTTACTTTTTTGGTATATTTAATCGTACAAAAAAGAATACCTTACCTAAAATGTTTTTGCGGCTGATTTTCGCTTATAACTAGTACTAGGGCGGATCACCTGACGATCAGGGCCCCCAGCCTTCTTTAGTTAGCCTTATAAGGCTTATAAGGCTAACTAACGAAAATATCACGGCCTAACCTAACCAATCGTTAGGTCAACTGTACGCCCTTGACGATTGGTTAGGTTAGGGCATGATATTTTCGTTAGTTAGCCTTATAAAGCTAACTAAAGAAGGCTGGGGGCCCTAATCTTAAGGTGATCCCTAGAGGGGGGGGCTTCTCTTATAAGTGTCCAACAGTAGTCGGCCAACATACTGGGGCTATAACTTCCTTGGCACCGCTTTTCCATGGTTGATATATTCTGATGAAATCTTTCACCATGCTCATCGCTGACAGCGCCCAGGTTTGATGGGAAGAAGTCCAGGTGGGAGTGCAGGAAATGTATTTTCAAAGACATGTTACACCCAATGGCTTGGTAAGCACTAAGCATTTGCTCCACCAGGGAAACATAATTTTCTGATTTGAAGCTGCCCAGGAAATTTGTATTCACTTCTTTAAAAGCTTTCCATGCTGTTCTTTCAACCTCATTCAAAGACTCATCAAATGCAGTGTCTTTCATCACTTCCCTGATCTGTGGGCCCACAAAAATGCCTTCTTTGATTTTCGCTTCGCTGATTCTAGAGAACTTCTGTTTTAGATGTAGAAATCAAGGTCCATCTTTATTCATGGCTTTTACAAAATTCTTCATCAAGCTAAGTTTAATATGGAGAGGTGGTAAGAAAACTTTTTCTAGATCTACTAGGGATTGATGGGCAACATTTTTCTGTCCTGGAACCAAATTTTGTCGAAGTGGCCACTCTTTCTGTGTATAATGACCCCCCATAGTTCGGCTGTCCCACTCGCAGAAGAAACAAGAGAATTTTGTGTAGCCTAACTGTAAGCCGAGGAGAAATGCAATCACTTTCAGATCGCCACAGATATGCCAGGAGTGTTTATCATAGTCAATATGTTTCAAAAGTAACTGCATATTGTCATATGATTCCTTCATATGAACTTTATGTGCAATCGGAATCGAAAGATAGACATTACCGTTGTGCAATAGTACAGCTTTCAAATTCAACTTGATGAATTGGCAAAAATCCTCCATTCCTTAGTATTGTGCTCTCGACCAAGTGCCTCCATGAGAGTGTTCACATCATTACAATACACTAAATCACTTTTCATAGAGAAAAACGATGTAAAGTGTGTCTGACGCTTACGAAATGATGATATTTTTAGTCTTTTGTAAGAGATTTCAACTTTTTAATCTAGAACCTAAGAGCTCAGCCTAAGTTTTAGAGAGATTCAACTCTCTGACAAGATCATTTAATTCTGATTAAGAAATTAAATGAGGTTCATCCGATGAAGGTTGTTGAAATTGTGTATCCATGTCATCTTCTTGTCTGTCCAAAAGTTTATTACGAGATTCATCATCAGGGTCATCATCAAAGTCTGTCTTTGGTGGTTTTGGCACTGGCAAATCGTCACAATGTGAAAAGAGGTCGCATGGCTGATATATACAGGGTGATAAAAAAAGTTAACACTTATATGAGATTTTATTTTTTATTTCCACTTTATTTGTAAACATTTTTTGTAATGCAAACAGTGCTCATACAGTCTCTACTTGCTGGAAACGTTGCTTCCAGAGCCCTAAGGCACATCTCTGATGGTATCGATTGGATGTCATCTGTAATTCTTTCCCATATAAGTGTTAAAAAAAATTTGAATCACCCTGTATATGTTATGATATATATATGCAGTGTATTTAAATAAATATATGCATATTATATATAAACACGTAAATATAAATAATTCTACGCATACTATAAAGATTTTATACAAAATAAATGACTAACAATAAATCTCGTATTATGATGCAAACTGAGGAAGGCGATCTCGATCTCAAAAAGTTTTAAATTGCAAATCCCTCAAAAACTGTGGGTGATAGAAAAATCTGTTTCATTTTCGTAATCAGCGTAAAAAAGAACATAAGAATCACCCACATTTATCAAACGGAGAAAAACTTTGTTGAACAGTGTTATTATAGAGTATAGCTGCCCTCTTACTGTGAGCATACTTGAACTGCGAATTAATCACAAGATTGTATATAATATATATGAGGCGTCGCGCGGCACAATGATGAATCAATCAACGGGCCAAAATTCCGTTTTCTCTGCTATACTAAACTTCAACCTTAACTCTATCATGTACCAAGTTGTCTTTTGGCGTTTTCGTCATTGTATCACTGCACAAAATTTGCATTTTGTCATTGTATCATTGCACAAAATTAAATTTTGTAGTGATACAATGACGAATACGCCAAAAAACGACCTGGTACATGACAGGGAAAAGGATGAAGTTTAGTATGGCATAGAAAATGGAATTTTATTCCGTTGGTTGATTCGTCATTGTGCCGCGCAACGCCTCAGATGACACTTCACCCAGCAAGAAATGAAACGGTTATTAAACTTCATAAACTTTCATAAAACGTTAATAAAGCATTTATAACATTCCCAAAAGTCCAATTTCTTGCTGAGCATTCATAGATGTTACGTCAAGACACTCGTGACTGAGTCTATTCGGTTCAACAATCAATCAGATACGCGTAATACAAATTACTTTAAGTTGCCACCAAAGCATGAATTACTTGATAAACAAAAATTATTTGTAATTTGTGTGTTTATCTTTGGATACAATGCTATTAAATATAAAGAGTTCAAACTCTTTAAAATTCCTAAAAATTATTAAAAAAAACGGATATGATCAGATTTTTGTATGTTTTTATAATTTATTCTCAAATTTTGCCTCAACACGTAAAAATCGGATTCCTTCGCTTATTTTTTTTTTGTACTTTTGTCCTGAGCCTGATTTTATTTATATGTTCCTTCTATTCTTTTTATGCGAAGTTGATAAATGTTGTGTAAATACTTAATTTGTAAATTGCAGCTGTGATATTAGTATTATTAATATTATTATTATCATTAATTATGTAAATAAAGCATTTAACATTAAAGATGGAATTCATTACAGTGTGACTATAATAATGATACTTATCAATTACATATTACCTACTGTATATAAAATATTATCTCTAATTGATTTTTATACATTTAAAATTATCAAAATAATTTTGAACTGTAAAATTATATCTATTTACTGTTACTTACCTCATACGTAATAATATTAATAATATCTAATCAATAACTATTAAAATAATATAGTATGAATATTAACTTAAATAAAACAAATTAATGCAAAAAAACATCACTTTTCTACGTGAAGGTCAAAATATGATAATAAAAACTCACTTCCAAACCCACTCGTTTTTCTGTATCCACCCGAAGAGGATGCCAGTGGGCATCGAAACTGTTGTGGAAATAAACTCTCTCTATTAGAGTGGGTTTTTATTATCAAAACATAAATTACTGACAGGGTAAAGAAGCAAAATCAATAATCAAAGAACAAGATGGAATTACGCATAGCTTTAATTATTTGTATTTTCGCTTCACATTTTTCCAATCACGAAAACCGCATCGAATATCGCAAATGTTACTGTTGTTGTATTTTTGGGACGACTTTTCCGAATGTTGCCCTTCGAATCCCTCCGTCTGAGCCTTCATCAGAAGATGGTTTGAGTCCTGATCTGCAGTTTTTTATTGGCTTTCGAGGATAATCCTTCGCTCATCGACTTGTCTGGTGAGATTCGGCCCTAAGCTCCTCAGGTACGTTTTAATAGGCTTATCGCACACTCGCTCGAAATTGGAGCGCACGAGCCGCCGCTCGTTTCTCGCTCTAAAATTCGAAACGACTTAATCTTTCGCTTTATTTTCTTTCAGCGTACGTTTCCTTATTTCCTCATTTCATAATTTATCTTTAATTTCCATTTAATTTCTCTTTTAATGCCTCCAATTTCACGTTAAAGCATCATGTATTTGCGCTTCAATTTCATGATGTCGATCTATCGTTATTTGCATCATTTTACTTAGTGTTTCGTAATCTCGCTTCATTTTCTTTAATAATCTCTCTCTTTTTCATTTGTATACTCGAGGATTATAGTCATGGATTATAAGTTATTTCTCCTATCATTAGTCTCGGTTTTATCATATTATCTTTGTTTGATTTCTTTCTATAATCTCTCTTTATTATTTTGATTCTCTCTCTCTCTCTCTCTCTCTCTCTCTCTCTCTCTCTCTCTTCTGTCCCTTTATAATCTCTTATTACTTTCTCACTTTATAATCCTGTTGCTTTATTTTCTCTTTTCCTAAAATCTTCACTTTCTTTATCCATAATCTCTTATTTTGCCGGAACAAAATCTCTTACTTGGAACAAAATCTCTTATTTTCGCTTTATAAATGATTCGTTTTTCGTCACTGGTCTCTCTCTCTCTCTCTCTCTCTCCCGTTGCCATTGGTACCTCCTCGGTATGGGCCGCAAGGCCTTTTGAGGTACTTGTTTTCCTTGTAACTCCTTGTAACTCTCTCTCTCTCTCTGTTCATACCCTTATTTTTAAGTCAGTGCTTAATTTTATCATATTATTTATTATAATATATATTTTCTATTCTACTTAAAATACATCCTCTAAAAATCTAATTTTCTCTTAAAAATTATTATTTATTACATTATTTTCTCTCTCTATTTTCTCACTTTTGATTCTTGCGTATTATTAATATTATTATTATTATTATTGTTTATTTCCTACAAAGGTTTCGTTTTGTAATTTTTTTACCATTTCATTTTAAATACTGTTTATTTATTATTTTAATTTTTTTAATTAATATTCTACTCATGTTTTATTTAATCTCTAATTTTTATTTAGCGAAACTTGAAGATATTAAATGTGTGGTAATCCGGAGTAATATTTTTATATTTTTTCTAATTTATTTTCTCAGAATGAAATATATTTTAATTTTCTCAGTCAGGGTTTTTTTTTTTTTTGGTTTCGTTCTTTTATAAATTTTTTATATATATTTTATTATTACTAAAATGCAAATCTCATTAAATGTTAAGTTACGAGCGAAAATTTTTGAAAATTTGAAGTTTTCGGAAATTTTGTCACATCAGATTTTTTGTCTTGTAATTTAACAGTTTTGGTTTTTATTAAATTTACCTGTTGTTGAAAAAAACAAAGATTTTATATATATATAAAATTTTACATCTGGCAGTATATAATGTACAAATTTTACTTTATTTAATTCATTGTTACACCATATAGGTTCTATAAAGTTTTCCTTTTGTCGTAATCTTTCCTGGAAAGATCATATATGCTCTCTTTCTAAGACGGTTTCTAAGAGGTTAAGTGTGCTGTACCAGCTCCGCAGTTTCTTCATCCCTTCTCATTTACTCTGTCTTATCCGCCCCTGTTCGGAGTGCGTTTCTCGTGTGTTGGGTGGTTCAACTGACACAGCTCTACTTGATCGGGTGGAATCAAAGACTTTTCGTCTCATCACTTCCCCGCCTCTCACTGACTGTTTTCAATCCTTCTCCCTTCGCCGCAATGTTGCCTCACTCTCTCTTTACTCTCGCTGTTATAATGGATACTGTTCTTCTGAACTCTCTAACTGCGTGCCTCCTCCTTGAAGGAGAGCATGTAGTATCAGACTTTCAACACATTCTCATTCCTTTTCCGTCTAACTCTCTAACGCAACGGTCAATCATTATTCTCAGTCATTCACGTACTCAACTGGTAAACACTGGAACAACCTTCCTCAATCCATCTTTTCCCCTATCCATGCCCTCCAATCTTTCAAACGCAGAGTGCCTCAGGCATCTCGAAAACTTTGAATATTTATTTTGGTGCTCTTCTTCTTCTTCTATGGATGGGGGCGTTTTAGCGGGCATTCCCCCTTAGCCTTTCCTTCTTGCATAAAAAAATAAAATAAATATATTCAAAACAAAATTTTTACCGAGGAAAATTTTACTGGAAACATACCAAACAATAAAAATACCCAAGAACAACAACAATAAGAATAATTAACTAGTTAAAAAGTAACCTTATATTGTGGCTTCATTTTTCATGATTGGGTACCGAATGCAGTTGATTTAATAAAAACGCCCCTTCCCACAAAAAATTTTTTTTTAAATAAAATAAAAAACATCACCTCCCATACTCCCAACTCATTTCCCCACCCTCATTTAAACGTGAGAGATGGGGGTAACGATATGATTATTATAAATATTTGATGTAAGTTTCGGCATATTTAAACTGTAAATATATTTTATCCTTCAGAATAAATATGCCATAACCTTTTATTGCTGTTTTTCACGTAATTACCACGTAATAAGTCTGAGTTTTTTTAGTAACTCTGGTGTAATTTACGTGTAACTTTACTTCGGAACTTGTCCCATAATGCTCCTGTAACATTTGCTTGCGTAACTTTTACGTAACATATTGACCTTCGTGATTCAAAAGTCAGGTTACATAGGGCTTTTCTGTTTCTTTGCAGGTAAATGAGTTATGAGATGTTATCGAAGGAGGAGCGCATTGATATGATATTCCTAGCTGGATGCACAAGTGCATTGCCGTTAACGGTGGCCATATCGAACATGTGATGTGACTATTCCCCTGTATCATTCATTACATAATACAGTATATCCCTATGTAACGTGACTTCTGAATCACCCTGTATATATATACTTAAACAATATTTTCAAAGGAAAACTGAAACACACAAATTGTAAGTAAGAAATTTAATAATCGTATAGGTGGCATAAACACTATTTAAAAATAAATATAATTTATAATTAAAACAAAAAATATATTAAAATCCAGAATAGAGTGTAAGACCACAGAAAGAGAATTATATATATATATATATATATATATATATATATATAATATATATATACACACACTGTAAAATTAAGTATTAAAATAAAAATCCCCCCCCCCCACACAACACACATTTTAAACATTTTCAAGATTATGTATGTTTGCCTGCGATTTACTCGTGAACAGTTTTAAAGATTTAATTAACCCTTTAAGGACGACTGGTACAAATTGGGGCAATATCCTATTTTGGCGTCCCAAATTATTCAACCAACCAAAAATAAACGGCGCTCCAACACTTTCAAATTACTTGTTTATGTTAATTAGGTTAACTGACTGCCCGGTTAGGTCAACTGTACGCCCTTGACGATTGGTTAGGTTAGGTCTTCATATTTTCGTTAGTTTAAACGAAACTATAACGACTTAACCTAACCAATCGTCAAGGGCGTACAGTTGACCTAACGATTAGTTAGGTTAGGTCATGAAATTTTTGTTAGTTAGCCTTATAAGGCTAACTAAAGAAAGCTGGGGGGGCCTGATCTTCAGGTGATCCAAAAAATATATATATTTTATGAAAAAACCTTTAAAAATGGCGAAAAAAATCTTTTTACGTTACTAAATTTAACAACAGATCATCAAACATTTTCAAATTTAAGTCGAGGAATATCCAAACGTGATTAGATATTCTAAGTTTCGAATTTGTAATTAACCCAGTTTTAATATGTCTGCCCTTATTTATCACTTTAAATTTAACGAGTTCGACTCTCTTAAATCATTTTATGTAACACTGAGAAGCGTTTGTAATATAAACAATGAGGAAACGAGTTAATTATGGGTTATCGTACATATATATTTGCCACGAAGAGCCTAGATATAGTATTTCCTTTGAAAACGTATAAAGTCCCTTGCAAAATTCCTTCGTCAGTTTTTTTTATTAGTAATACATTTTGTGCAACCGTCTGTGACGTTCATGTGAAACATTACAATTGATAATACGTCACAGTACGTCATATGTAAATAAAAATATACTATATTCAGTGAGCATTTTAAAAAATATGAAAGATGTTTATTTTGAGTCTATTTGTATGCAATGAAAGTAATTTTATTTCGAAATATTATAATATACATAATGTACAGGGTGGCCCAAAAGTCAGGACACATGAGAAATTGATTATATTAATAGTTTTTTTATTCTGTTGCGGGTGACACGGATGGGAAATTAACGAAAGATAAGTGAATGAAGTTGGTGTTCGTTTTTTTCATGTTTTTCATGTTTTTTTATGTTTCATGTTTTTTCATGTTTTTCATGTTTTTTGTTTCATGTTTTTTCATGTTTTTCATGTTTTTATGTGTTTCATGTTTTTTTTCATGTTTTCATGTTTTTTGTGTTTCATGTTTTTTCATGTTTTCATGTTTTATGTTTCATGTTTTTTTCATGTTTCATGTTTTTTATGTGTTTCATGTTTTTCATGTTTTTTGTGTTTCATGTTTTTTTCATGTACGTAAGAAAAGGAAACAGACGAGAAACCAATGTTTTTTTTCTCCTTTTGCTTTGCTGATTAAATTCGTTTGCGACACTTTGGTACGTGATTCCTTCTCTTGCGTATGTGAAGACCACCTTCAATCGCTCATCTTTCGTTAATTTCCCATTCATGTTTCACCTCAACAGAGTAAACGAACAGCATTAATATAAATCAATGTACCCTATGTGTCTTCACTTTTGGACCATCCTCTAATAGAGAGATTAATTAGCCCTCCTTTCACTAGCATTAAACAAGCGTGGAGATGTCAGGAGAGAGAGAGAGAGAGAGTTACAAGGAGTTACAAGGAAAAGTAGTACCTCAAAAGGCCTTGCGGCCCATACTGAGGAGGTACCAATGGCAACGGGTGCCGAGAGAGAGAGAGAGAGAGAGAGAGAGAGAGAGAGAGAGAGAGAGAGAGAAACTAGTTAACCTTCTATCTTATTTATAGCACAAGCCGTATAAGTAAGAAAAATAAATAAAAAAGGACACTGTAGGAATCGGCAATGTATGTGGAATCCTTGCTGGAAACGTGAGGTGGCAGATAATGTTTAATTTAGAGATAGAGAGAAAAAGAAAATACAAAGATTAAATCTTCAGCCTTTGTGATGAGCATTGGCGTAGCCAAGGGAGCATTGAAAGGCAACAGTCCCCCCCCCCCCCAAACAAAAATTTGTCGTTGTCAAACAAAAAATGGCCTACAGTAATTGTAAGATTGTGATAATAAATGTAAAAAATGTGCAAAAATAAGATACGTTTAAAATAGATGTAGTAATAAATTATAATATACAGAACTACAAGTTTATTGCATTTATTACATTTACGATATTCATACTACAAGGTGAGTATTACCTTCCCTTCCGATAATTACTTTGCCCCTCCAAATTTAGAGGCCTAGCTGCGTGCCTGGTGATGAGTGTACATTTTGTATATCTGCATCCTAGAAATATGTTTCAAAAGCGAAATTCCATCTTCCATTTAACATATATATATTATATTAAGTTAATAATAATAATAATAATAATAATAATAATAATAATAATAATAATAATAATAATAATAGTAATAATAATAATTAATAATAATAATAATCAGGGTTGGGAAACTGATAAATTTTTAACTCCAGTGTTTTATTTCAGTTTAAGTTTGCAAAAATATCGATTTCAGTTTCGATTTAAGTTTTTAAGTTTTTTTTCGATTTGAGTTTATTTTTCGATTCAAGTTTTATATTTTTCGGTTCGATTCAATTTAAATTTCGATTCCAGTTGTTTTTTTTTCAGATTTCTTTAAGAATTTTTTCGTACTATTTATATTATTTTTTTTGGGGGGTTACCCTATTGACAATTTCAGATTTAATTTTATATTTGTATTTGCATTCGATTTCCGTTTTTCAAAGAGAGAATTTGCTTTAGTAACTATCTTTACTTTTGTATGATTAAACACGTAAGCATCTACAGCCAACTAAATCAGCGCGAAAGACTCATCTTTTTATTTTTTACTTATTCGCTTCATTTCTTTCACATAAAGTTTTATTTAACAAAAAACTTTAATTTCGAAATGTTTTATTAATTCGTAAACTTTTTAAATTTTAAAGCACACGACACGTAGAAAATATATAAATAATAGTATAGGAAAGGGGAATAAACCAATTAAATGCACCTCTGTTTATTATATACAAAATACAAATACCTCGTAAACTCGCGTGTTAAAATTAGAGCGAACAATTAAAATATTGTTAATATTTTTCGGGCAATAAATTGTTTCTTTGACGACTTAAAATCAATCTGAAAAGAGAAAAAAGCCGTTCCACATCGAATTAAAGGATAAATGGATATTTTAAATCCATACAAATGTTAAGTCGCAAAAAAAGGAAAATAATTCGTTATTTATATTTTTTCGCGATCCAAAATGCTCCTCAAAACTGAAACGCAAAACTGTTATTTTTAATCTATTTGAATTCAGATTTCAGTTTTTGATTGTTTTTCAATTTCAGTTCGAATTTCGATTTTAGTTGTCACAATGTTTTTCAGTTCGAGTTTTTTTCGATTTCAGTTCATAAAATAATATCGGTTTTATCAGTTTATCGATTCCAGTTCGATTCAGTTTCCCATCCCCTGATAATAATAATAAATGTTGATACAAAGGAGTAGATAAAAAGAAATGTTTTAATTATTACATGACAAATAAGATAAATTACTTAAAAAATTAATAAAATGTTAGAACTTGCTTGCATGTTTTGCGGGCATTCGCCCTTGGCCCCTCCTTCCTGCATAAAACAATGTAAAAATAATTCTATTCGTTTGAGAAATGTAAAAAAATTATGAAAGTTAAAAAAAAAATTATAAAAAAATTATAAAAAAATTATAAAAATTATAAAAAATTATAAAAAAATAATAAAAATTATAAAATAGTCACAAAATTTAAGAATTGCTTTAAAGCAAATACAAAATAGAAAAAAAAAAATGTCTGAAGTTACAAACTAAGATCGAAAATGTAATAAAACTTATTTTACTCAAATTACTGCTTTATTTGCTCTTTTTCTATAGAAATAAACAAATGCCGAGAAGTTCTATCCTCTACGCCAGATAAATAAACAGTAAGAGCAGTTACTGTAACCAGTTAAGTGGGCAATAAAAAGTTTTGCAAGTAGTATGGTGGAGAAACATCGAACACGTTCAACGAAATTGAGTGGCACGTTCTGTGCCTGGAAATATTATAGTATCTAATTTATTTTATGTTGATGAAATTTTTTTTTATTGTGAAATTCGGCCATTTAAGTGAAATATATTTACTATATTTGTCTGTTTACGAACTTGGATAGCTTTTCCTCAGGCATGCGATAGCATGGGTATAAATTCAAACTTATTTCCACCAAACTTAGAAACTTGTTGGTTCGTTACAACTTAGAGCATTAAAAGAATATGAGATTTGATATATTAAGAGCACCGACTGAACTACGAATCTTAATTGGGAATGAAGAAATTCCAGTATTTGCAAATGTATTAGTATTGATTGATTAATTGAGATCATACCTCTGGCATCGCAACATCGAGGTCTTTGGCACCGTAAATGTATTAACCTTTTCATACCCAAATTAAGTCGAAAAGTAAAAAAAAAATTGGGATATAAAAATCGTTTAATTGGACCCAAAATAACTGAAAAATATATTTTACAAAGTTTATTGTTCATAATTAATAAAATACGAAATGTGTTAAATTTCACACATTGGGAAACTGGAAGGTCTAAATTGCTTCCAAAGTTAACGATGAAAATTTCACACACTGGGCATTAAAGGGTTAATAATTTGGTATCTGAGTGAAAAGTGCTTTGCATCGAATCGGATGAAATGGGGAAAAAAGTCATGCGTGACATAGCTATTGTGTCAAATAGTAATAGTTTGTTGGTATAAAAGAAAAAATGGCCTATTAATAGTAATTGTTGGCAACTTGATGGAAATATTTTTATAATAATAATAATAATAATAATAATAATAATAATTAGTGAATGAGATTCGTTAGTTGGATAAAGCTGGTTCCACTAGTGAGATTCTACAATATGCGAGTGTGGATGCATATGAATGCAGAGCATTTTTTAACCTAGTGAGTGGGCGACATGAATGTCACCCAGTGAAGAAAATTTGTCGCCCAGTAAATGAAATTTTAGGGTACTGGGCGGCAAGGAATTTTCAAAATTTGTAAAAATAGAATTGTCTTGAGAGTTGTCTTGGGAGCATTGTCTTGGAAGGAATATAAATACAAATAATACATGCACATATGCCACAATTAGAACTGTTTATCCTAAATGTAAATATGAAATTTACATTGAATATTTATATGTAGATAATGCTAGTGTTATTTCAGACCACACGGGGATGGTGGCCTGATTAGGGAATATCCGGATCCATAGTATCCTTAATCCAGGGGTGTGCTGGGACCGGTTCGGTCCGGTTCGCCCGAACCGGTTGTTAAATTTTGATTGGATCACCGAACCGTTTGTTTGTTTTTAATAAATATTTAACAGTCAGTAGAAATTTATTTCTATGTAAATTTTTTTAATTTTTTTTCAGGATTTTATAGAAAAATATAGGTAGTATCACAAGCAGTGGTCGTTTCAATATTTATTTATTTTTTGATGAAAAATTAGTTTATTTTTAGATAATTACGTCATTAGTGTGTATAAAGAATATGTTAAATAATTTCTGCCAAAATGTTACAAAATGTTGTTTGGAAAAGCTAAAATGTGTTGGCTTCCGGGGCTCCGCCCCGAACCCCTCTAGGAGAGCTACCGCTCACCCCAGACCTCCTAGGTTAATGACTTGCGCCATTGGCGCTCGCCGATTTACACCCCTCTCTGTATAAGAACCGGTTGTTAAGAAATTGGTAGCACACCCCTGCCTTAATCCTCCACCCCCACTTCCCGATCTGCCTTTGTCGCCCATGGGAAGAACTTAAAAAATGCTCTGCGTGAATGTCTAATTAAACATCATGGACGTTCATGGTGACGCAAGAGTGTGTTATGTGATACCTCAGAATACTGATAAATTTTATACAAATTTTTTTAGAAACATTTTTATTGTCTGAAAAAAAATGTCAGTCCTTATCAGGTTAGGTTACGCTAGGTTAGGTTGGTTAAGGTTTGTTTAGGTTAGGTTAGGCTAGTTTAGCGAGTACGTCACTATTTAGTGACTTAACAGAAAATACCCTTTGAGCCCTAAACTGCCCGAAATACATATCGCGCCCTTCTCGGTTCGATGGGGGTATGCCATGTGTGTGTGTGTGTGTGTGTGTGTGTGTGTGTGTGTGTGGGTGTCACGATAAAAATTAAAGAATAAAATTACACTGTAGAATCAGTTAAGGGTAAGAAGTAGAGAAAACTATGATAATAAATGACTGTATTTGTCAATCTCCATGGGAAATCTTCCTCGAGAACAAATATGCACATGATGTATGTAGACATGTAAGGGTACATCACCAAGCTCATGAATTGCACGAAGGCATGTGTGTGTGTGTTTACTTTTAATTTAAGTTAGACGAGACGGACTGAGAGAGAGAGAGAGAGAGAGAGACTTCGGCCTTCTTATCTACCAACGGCTGTAAAAGGCACGCACGGTTTATGATATAGCTAGCAAGCTCATTTGTTTATTTAAGAATAGTGTCTCGCATGCCATAGCCGAAAAAAAGATTATAAAATTAGATTTTCCATTTCCAAAATACACATATTACTATTTAACAAAATCCTGTTTTCAAAAGGGAAATAGCCCTGCCTTAAATAGAATTAAACAATGAACAATTAATTTTATTCACAGAGTGAAATTGAAGAGAAATAAGTTTATATATAATATATATATATATATATATGTGTGTGTGTGTGTGTGTGTGTGTGTGTGTGCTGTAGTGATTCCCCTCATTCACAATTCATTATTTACTTTACTTTATTCAATTTCTTTCATCATTGCTCTTTCTTCTCTTTACACTCGCTTCACTGTGCTTTATAAACACGCTGGCAGACGGGTAGCCGTGGCCGGTGAGCCGCCATTAAACTTTCGAACAACACAAAGAAAAGGGACCGGAGATAATTACACACTTTTATTTACTATTTACTGACTTTTTATTTGTGTCGAAATACTTTAGACGAACGGGGTGATGCCAGGGCGGAATTAGCGTTAACATTTAATCGCGGAGAGGGACATAATTAATATTTTAAATAAACTATAACATTCTAATACGACAGACCACTTAATCGGGGAAAACCCCGTCCAAAGACTGAATTGGGCATTTCACCCAGCCTCCAGCTTGGACACATCTCAGATGTTGCCAATTTGTATTTTTATTTTTAATTTCAAACAAAACATTATCAATTTCTTATTTACATACAAACCATAATTAAATTTCTTATTTAAAATCATTTTCTTCTTTATTAAACAAAACATTATTAAATTCTTATTAGACATGATTATTAGGGCGGAGTGAAAAACTCATTTTTCGAATTTTCAAATTGGCTAGTGTGGAAAATGTGTGGAGTAGTGAGGAAATAAGCTGGTATAAATTTAAAATCATAACATTAATATCTTCAGGTGCCACAATGACCTTCTTCAATATTGAAAAAATTGAAAAAAGCCGATTTTAACCAATAATTACAGAAGAGTCCACGATGCACAATAGACAATAATTTATTCACACTTGTATAAAAATAGTTCAGTCAACCTTTAAAAAAAGTTTCTATTCTCTAAAAACAGTTTTCTATAGTCAGCTCACTCAGCTGTCACGTGAGGACCTCGGTTCAGTGTAGCTGTCGCTCTCGTAGCAGGTGGGTGTTCTGTTGTTGACGTCACTCAGATAGTCTAAACTATATTTCTTATATATTTTGCATTTCTGTATTGTGTTGCCCTAAGTTTGCCATGTACTATTAACTGAAATTAACGTATAATTGATATTAGCTCTTTCTTTTTCAGATTTGTATACTTTCAAAATGTCTCGAGTTTGTGCAAAATCAACCAGGGCCTCAACTGAGTGCCCCATGTTTGGTATGGGGGAAGATTTGTGGCACAAGAATCTTCCTACATACGAAGGAGTTTTAAATATACTTGTTTGTAAGAAACGATTTGAAACGGAATACTAATAAAGATCCTTCAATATCTCAAATATTAGAACAAGTTGTTGATAAATTGAAAACAATTTGGGAAAGTGCTTCCGTCCCAATTCTGTCAGACAGGCGAATTGAAACAAGTTCAGAAGCTACCACGAAAAGTATCGTGTCATTATGAAGCCATACCAAAGCAGAAAAAATTCTGACGCTTACAAAGCAAAGATTGATATGTTCAAAAAAGAAGCACACACGAAACTTTTTGACATTGCAGCGTGCAAGTGCAAAGTACTAACACAATGTTCTTGTCCCAAAGAAAAAACGGTTCCAAAGGAAGAAGTGACGTTCCTCTTAGATCAAAGGAGTGAAAGAAAACTGTTTATTGATAGAGTAGATATTACACTCTCAAAAAAAAAAGCATCTACGTTGCTAAGAAAGCAAAAAGAAGCTGTGAGGCTCACCAAAGAATCTTCACAGGAGAAATTGCAGGATAACAAATGTTGAATTATCATCATCGACATCAAATAGTGAAAGTGAATCTGGCGAAATATCAGACGATACATTTCCAGAGCCAGTTAGCTCGAAGAGAAAGCTCGAACAACCTGAAGAACAATTATTCAAGAAAAGGAAAACTACAAATCTACCTTCAGTGGCTAATGCTTGTGACAGGACTGCAGTTTCAGATCGAGCTGCAGCATTCATTGTTAGTGCAGTATTGCAAGATATTGGAGAAGTTTCTATGACAATACATCTGAAGTAGTGGATAGGAGTAAAATCAGAAGAGAAAGACAAAAGAAGAGATCAGAAATTATGAAAGATCAAAATCAGGTCCCAATCAGAGGAATCTATTTTGATGGTCGAAAAGATTCTACACTCTTCCAAGAAAAAAGAGTCCAAAGTAATCAGAAGAAGGTAACAGAAGAACATATCACTTTAGTGAGAGAACCTGGTTCAGATTATTTGGGCCATTATTCTGTGAATTCTGGATCAGCTGAAGAAATATGTAAAGGAATGTTTGAGTATATTGGAAATAATGACATGAACCTGGAAAACCTTGTTGCCATTGGATGCGATGGTGCAGCAGTCAACACTGGAGAAAAGGGAGGCGTTATAAGGCTTATAGAATTGAAGCTGAAGAAGCCAGTTCAACATTTAGTGTGCCAGCTCCATGCCAATGAATTGCCATTACGCCATTTAGTTGCAAAGCTGGATGGAAAAACATCTGGCCCCCGCGGATTCACCGGTCCTATTGGCAGGGAATTAGAGAACTGTGAGAGTCTTCTATTGTCGAGTTTGAAAGGATGATGCTGAGGAACCAACTGTAGACTGTGAAGATCTTAGCACCGACCAAAAATATCTAATTGATATTCATCAGGCCATAACAAAGGGATATTGCTCTCCAGATCTTGCTCATCGTAGTCCAGGCAAAATGGTACATTCACGATGGCTGACTACAGCAAATCGTTTGCTTCGTCTATACGTTTCAACTGTAAGTCCATCTGATAACCTCATGAACATGCTTCTTTTATAATGAAGGTCTACATCCCAATGTGGTTTTCTATTAAGCAAAGTACGTCTTTGTCAATGGCTCAAAACATGTTTTCAAAACTATGAACTAACAAGAACACTGAATGACGAAGTAAAGGATATTGAAACCCTGTTATACAAAGAAATGCATTTTTGCAAATCCAGAAAATATTCTAGCATCAATGATTCATGATGACCGCAGCGCCATAAGAGAATTAGCGTGGAGGCGAATAAAGAAAGCAAGACAAACAAACAAGGAAAAAGTTGTGAGGCGTTTCACAGTACCTGTTATTCAATTTGAAGCTACTGATTATACTGATTTAATTAATTGGCAAAAATGCATTGTCACTGAACCACCTGTGACAAGACACCTGACAGAAAATGAGATTGAAGAATTCATAGAAAACAAGAGTACCCCTCCATTCGAGAAATTCCCTTGTCATACACAAGTAGTAGAAAGAATGGTAAAATTAGTGACTGAAGCATCATCAAAAGTATTTGGATTGAACGCGCGAGATGGCTTCATAAGATCAACACTTCAGTCACGTAAAAAAATGCCATCATTCGAAAGTAAAGCTGAATATAAAGTTTAAATAAAACGTTAATAGAAAAAAAACATGCGCAAGGATGGGTGGTTGGGAGGGCATGGGTGGAGCTCGACACGCAGCCACCTCCTCGTGGTGAGTTCTGGATTATTTAGATCATTAATCAAAAGAACATTGATCTAAATAAACTAAGAGCTGCGTAATTCAGTAACTATTTTGGTAATTGGAACACTTAATATATAATAATAACAAGTAAGTTTCAGTTATTGTACTAATGCAGAATATAAGAAAATCATTATATTTCACTTTTTTCGACGGCTTTGTGGCACCTGAAGATATAATTTCGCAGGACTAATATTTATGCACAGTCATTATCTATAGCACCCACATATTTTCCGCACTAGCCATATTTGAATTTCGAAAAAAAGTTTAAAAACCTCATTTTCGATCCGCCCTAATGATTATCTTTATTAAAAAACCCAATACACTACACTTACACTACAGTACAACTACGGCCAAAAGAGTTAAAACACCTATGACTTGTCTCGATTTTTTTATTTACTCTGCTCCGAACAAACATTGGTTTATGCAGAAGTTGAATTCGTGGATTAGGTTTGCAACAACGTGCCTAAACTGCATGAAGACTGCACAAGAAGACTGTTTCAACAAATCTTCAGGTTCCCTTCTACCGTGAGTCACGTCTACCATTCCATTTTTTGATAATCTGTAATGCACAAGGGTAATTGTATTTACTGGTAGCTAATAAAATTAATGTAAACCCCACGTTTTTTCTCGACATAAGTCTCGTAGGATAGGAGTAAGCTGATGAATTAATCCTTTTCTTTAGATGTAATCAAAATGGGCCCCCCAGACATGGCCAATAACTGGCCAACCATCAATGCCCTTTATCAGGAAGGCCTGAATAGCCATCAGATTGCTGAAAGAGGTTACGGCAGTCATATCACTATTTCCAGGATTATTATAAGGTGGCAGAAGAGAGGTGGTTGTAAAGCAAGAGCACGGTCATGACGACCAAGAATCAGTTCAGAATGCCAAGATCGTTTACTGTGTTGTTCCTTTCTGCGAAGTGTGCACCTGCAAAGGGACTAGCAGGAAGCAGCAGTACAATCATCACCATGCACAGTCAGAATGCGGTTAATGAAAAATGGTTTGTCATCATGAAGGCCTGCAAAGAAACCTCTTCTTAGTCGGAAGAACATCCATGACCGCCTCAATTTTTGTAATAAATATAAGGACGGAAATGAAGATGAATGGTGTAAGGTCACTTTCTAGGTCACTCTCCTTTCAGCTGCTTCGGCAACAAAGGAGGAATCCGTGTCCGCAGAAGAAAAGGGGACCGTTTCAATCTGGAGTGGACGCTGTCCTACTAGTTCTTAACCGAATCGAGAATTTCTCCGCGATTGTGAGTCAGACGATTCGAAAAAGGCAACCACGAAACCAGAATGAACTGGAATTAAACTAGAATTAAACTAGACTAGGAAGGGGAGGTACCACACGTCATGTCTCGTTATTTTCGCTCAATAACATACTTAAATTCTTGTATTCGTTTCATTCGTTCGCTTCTCATTTTGAATATAATACTGTATAAGCTGTTTGATTGAGCTTTTAGGATGGAATTGTATAACCTTGGTTTTATTAATACTAAAATTAATGTCACGGTTCTGTGAATATAAGTTGCAATTTTTTTATAAGATGATGCAAACCTTTAACTGACGGGCTCATTAGTACCATATCATCGGCATAGTCTAAGTTATTTTTCTTCATGGTATTTACACATCACCCCGCTATTGTCTCATGAAGAAAACTAATTAATCCTTCAATATACACATTAAACAGGAGAGGAGAGAGCAAAGAGACTTGTCTAACTCCGCATTGAAGATCCAAAATATTGCCCTGTTTAACCAAAAGTGTTTGTTGAGCGTACCAAAATTTCAATATACAGGGTGTACTTGTAGAATATTGTGATTCACTCTATCATATGATTTCACGGCTGCGTTCTTTTCTGTAGTTTAATCGCGGTGCTGGGGCCTTCGGGCCTAGTAATTTTAATTATTTAATTTATTAATACCCAGGTGCACAACCTGGGGACCTAATCAATATGTATGTGAAGTTTCATGTTTGTAACTGCTTCCATTTTGAAGTTATGACTGGAACAGACACACACACACACACACACACACATACACACACACGTCCTTTTATTATATATATATATATATATATCAGTGGCGTTCGATCCATGGAAGCAATGGAAGCATTGCTTCCCCACTTAAATTATTAGAAGCAGCTGTTAAACAATATTAATGACGATAAAATTATGATAAATTATCACTTGGCTATACTCCTTTCAAATATTTTTTTAATACAAAAAGCTCGAAATCCAAATCAGTGCATTGAAAAAGGAGGGGAAGAGCAATAATTCTATTGCGTCGAGACGGGCGCCAGTGGAAGCAACCTTGAGAATTGCTTATTTTGTTTGACTTACTCGTGTTTTATAAAAATTGTATCAATTTACCAATAATTTCACTGCTTATACGATAGTATAAATGTAATAAATGATATACAATAAAATTATTGATCGCTATACTTAGGGATGAATTAATATTATGTCTTAAAAGAAAATAAAAAATATTCACCGATGGAAACGCAGACCCATAACGCATTCATTTCTTTAGGCAAAACGTGGATCGTGGAAGCAACTTAGAGAGTTGCTTATTCCTGCTATTATGCTAACGGAATCCTTTTAAAGTGCTTAATTAATGAGCTTATAACATTAAATAACTAAATAACTGGCAATTATTACCAAATATATTTTTAGAAGAAGAAATACAAGCTAATTGTAATTAAAGTGTGCTTAATTATGAGTAAATCAAAGTGAAGTTGTTATATTGAGATTAATGTAGTTCGTTAACTGCCCATCCCCTTCCTCCCCCGCCCTCTTCGCGGGGGATAGAGGATAAAGCTGGTGTATAAATAAAAGAGGTTGGTGTATACTGTATATATATATATATATATATATATATATATATATATATATATAATAGGCTATGCATGCTTCCCTATACATAATTGTCACCGATCGCCACTATATATATATATATATACAGGTTAGATTGAAATAATATTTTGAGGAACTATTAAATGAGGAAAACCCTAGGTTAGTCCATGAGGATGGACTACCGAATATGGCAATGACGAGGAAGGTGGAAAGAGCGGAAGTGAAGAAGGCGTTGGATAAAATGAAGAGTGGTAAAGCAACGGGTCCTGATGAGATACCGGCAGAGGTATGGAAGGCACTTGGCGATGAAGGAGTGGATCTCCTGCATGATCTTATGGAAAAGCTCTGCGACCAAGAGGTGATTCCCGAGGAATGGCGTGCTAGTATCAACTATCATATCATAGTTCCCATATTCAAAGAGAAAGGGGATATACAGGAATGCTCAAATTATAGGGGTATCAAGCTGATATCGCACACCATGAAGATGTGGGAGCGAATTATGGACTTAAGGCTGAGGGAGGAGGCAGGCGTGTCGACAGAGCAATTCGGTTTTATGCCCGGACGAAGTACGTCTGATGCTATTTTTGCATTACGACAGTTGGAGGAAAGGTACAGGGAAGGACAGAAGGCATTGCACATGGTTTTCATAGACTTAGAGAAGGCGTATGATAGGACACCGAGAGAAGAGGTTTGGAGGTGCCTGAGGGAGAAGATGGTCCCAGAGAAGTACGTCAGATTGATTCATGAAATGTATAGAGGGGTTACGATGAAAGTGAGGTGCAGTGTTGGTGTGACGGAGAGTTTTGGAGTTGGGGTTGGTCTGCATCAGGGGTCAGCACTGAGTCCATTCCTATTCAACGTGGTGTTGGATGTGTTGACTGAGGAGGTTAGAGGGGTTGCTCCTTGGTGCATGATGTATGCCGATGAAGTAGTGTTGTACGCAGAGACAAGACAGGAGGTAGAACAACAGCTAGAAAATTGGAGGGAGGCATTGGAAAGTAGAAGTATGAAAGTTAGTCGGAAGAAGACTGAATATTTGAGATGTAATGTACAACCGGATGAAGGAGGGGGAGTGATGTTAAACGGTGAACTGATCAAACGTGTAGATCGTTTTAAATACTTGGGATCAACAATCGAGGCAGAGGGGGGAGCAGAGGGAGAGGTGAGTCGTAGGATACAGTCGGGATGGAGGAGCTGGAGAGAGGTGTCGGGAGTTCTCTGTGATCGTAGGATGCCGGTGAAGCTGAAAGGGAAGGTCTTCAAAACAGTGGTTAGGCCAGCCATGTTGTACGGAATGGAGACGGTGCCAATGAAGAAGACTAGTGACAGAAAGATGGATGTGGCTGAAATGAAAATGTTGAGATGGATGTGCGGTGTAACTAGAAGGGATCGAATCAGAAACGAACGCATTAGAGGAACGGTGAAAGTAGCAGAGGTGTCAAGAAAAGTCCAAGAAGCCAGACTGAGATGGTATAGGCACATGATGAGAAGAGAGGAGGATTACGTGGGACGTAGGGTGCTGGAAATGGAGATGCCGAGATGGAGAAGAAGAGGTAGACCGAAGACGAGGTGGAGGGATTGCGTGGCGGCAGACATCCGGGAGAAAAATTTTGACGAGGACATGGTGCGTGACAGAAGTGAATGAAGGAGACTCATCAAGAATAGCGACCCCATTTAGAGATGGGATTTAAGCTGCAGAAGAAGAAGAAGAAGAATAATAAGAATATATATATACTGTATATATATAAACGTGTGACGTACAAATAAGGTTTCATCACATTCATCCGTATGTCCCGTATAGCCTAGCTGATACCATGCTCACTTGACAAAGTTTTGACTTGGGACCAAATCTCTTTTCGGACAAACACTTTCTAGACCGTCTGAAATTTGAATGAGTGGTTGTGAGTGCGTACGTGCGTACGAACGTGATTAAAAATGTAAAGTATTTCAGCTTCAGCGAAAAAAGATACAAAATGTGTGTGTGTGTGTGTGTGTAGACAACTCAGCATAAAAGGTTTGAATGTACTGGGGTCCTTTTTATGAGGTAACAATTTTGGTACCTTGAAAATTTAAAGAAAATATATAACCAAAAAATCTAGAAACATTTTTATTGTTGGCAAAAAGATATTAGTTTTGATTATATTAGGTTAGGCTAGATTAGCGAGTACCTCACTATTTAATAACAACAGAAAATACCCCTTAATCTATTTTCCTATTTTGATTTTATGTGCTATTATTCCATAATAACATTTGTCGAACACCTTTGCAAAATTTATCTATATTGCATTATAATTTTCATTGTTTTCAAGTGCATAAATTATATTATTATACGGTTTTCCAGATCGGAATCCGTGTTGGTTCTCATTGAATCTTTCCTATACTTCTAAAAGTCGTAGATTTTTCTTTAGCTATCTTTGAAAACTTTGAGTGAGATGAGATGAAAATGATACTGGCCTGTGTTTTTTTTTGTTTGAGATCTGTCCCCTCCTTTATGTATAGGAACAATGTTCGCTTTGTTCAAGGTGTCAGATATTTATCCTGTGCCGTAAGGTCTTCTCCATATTTTTTTGTTTGAAATCTGTCCCCTCCTTTATGTATAGGAACAATGTTCGCTTTGTTCAAGGTGTCAGATATTTATCCTGTGCCGTAAGGTCTTCTCCATATCTAGTACCGGGACATAGCTTCATTTCTACATTTTTAAATCAGTTTCATTTGTCTGGAGATGCTATCGAATGTGATTTCAATTGTCTTACAGATCGTGCTATATCGTTTGGTGTAAAATCAAAATCAGTTGTTCTTCCCTTGTAATTCTTCTTCAAATAAATATGTCTGTCATCTATTCTTTTTGCATTTTCGGGGTACTGAAAACTGACTGATTCATACCGAGTTTTTAATATTTTAATATTTTTAATATTTCCTTTAAATCATCACTCAATATATTATTATTTCATCTTATTTTTATCTTTTTTTTTTTTTTTGCTTTTTCTGATTTACCAGTTTTCCTTTACGCAAAGTTCAAAAGATACTGTGTTTTGGGTTTTCCTTGATTGTTTCAACAGCTTTTTCCTCTTCTTTCTCTAGATGTTTTCGATTAGAATATGGCTGTCACGGTCAATAATCTCCAAATTTTTATTGATCACTTTACTGGTATTGTACGAGTAGTCTTCGCAGTTTTTTTAATTTTGCAGCTACTCTCTTTCTCTTGCGCAACACTGTCCACTTATGTTTCTTGAAATCTCTTCTCTTGCCTTTTGGTTGTTTTTTTTTAGAACATGTTTTTCCAAATTTCCAGCGTCTTCTCTTCTAAGGTTATTAACATCTCTTCCGTTGTTTTAACCATGAAGATGGTTTTCCAGTCCATGGTTGCCATGTTTGATTTAATACCTCCTCAATTTGTAGCCTTCGTGTTTAGATTAAAAATTACAAATTTGCTTCTTTCCAAAATGCGGCATGAAGTTTCTTACATGGCAACCATTTTGGTTAAAAATGGGGAAGAGGTGGTGTAGGATGGTCCAGAGCCAGGCGAGAGAGTGTTTGCAACATTGTAATGTTGTAAAGGAGGGTAAGGGAAGGGAGAAGTTATCCACAGACATAATTGTACAACTGTATGCAACTGCGTGCTGTTACACTAAATTCGTACCATACTACTAACGCCTTTCCAAGCTGCACTCTGACAGAGTATCAGCAGTTTCTGTTCAGGGTGAGAGAGAGAGAGAGAGAGAGAGAGAGAGAGAGAGAGAGAGAGAGAGAGAGAGAGAGAGAAGATACGGGTCTCCTCTAGTAAAATACTACTTTGAATAAAATAATAATAATGATAATAATAATAATAATAATAATAATAAC
Organism: Bathynomus jamesi; assembly: GCA_023014485.1. Taxonomy (NCBI): domain Eukaryota; kingdom Metazoa; phylum Arthropoda; class Malacostraca; order Isopoda; family Cirolanidae; genus Bathynomus; species Bathynomus jamesi. Next base: position 1,137,262 of record JAJOZX010000485.1, read on the forward strand.
AAAGGTACAACTCATGATACATACATTAGGTAAGTTTCTTTGTTCTTTCCTCTGGTTTTGTCGTTCCGTTTTATAGTGACGTTTCATTCACGTACATTCGTATACATCTTCGGAACTAACAATTATTCTGCTTTGGAGTGTCACTGCTTTTCTCCTTAAAGTCTTTCCATGAATACCGACAATCACTTCGAGGCAATATTCATAAAAAAACTTCAAAGCACATAAGCAATGTTGCATTCCTAACAAGTGACAATAAGTTCCGAATACGTTCACTTGTGTGTGAACGAAACTTCACCATAAACACGAACGAGAAAAAAACAGAGATGCAAGAAACCTACATAATTATAACAATACTGTAATAATAATAATAATAATAATAATAATAATAATAATATTAATAATAATACGTTGAAGTACTGAAGTGACACAAAACAAATAAGTGTGCATACAATATTAACAATACCTAATTTCAATCTCGCAACAGCAACAATAATAATATTGTTGGAACAATAAGTTATCCATAATGTCTGTTTTTCCTGGAGCAAAAAAACGTTGAAAATAGATGAACCTTTTGGGAAATTTAGCCTCACCTAAATAGAAATAAGTATGGTATTTTTTAGCAGAAAAATTTGGATAATGAGGATAAGTTCAAGCCGGTAAATAACCCACGGTTCGGAGGCAATTTCTCAGTCCTCGAAAGCATTATAATTTTGAACATTTTTATTTTTTTTTAGAAAGTTTATTAGGGATGCAAACATTAGTTCAAGATGAGTTTGTACGAACTCTTCTTTATATAAATTTTGGTTTATATTTTTGTTTATCAATTTAGTTTATCTTCTTAATATATTATATATTATATAATATATATATATATATATATATATAATATATATATATATATATATATATATATATATAATTATATAATATATATATATATATATTATTATATATATATAATATATATATATTATATATATAAATATTATAATATATATATATATATATATATATATATATATATATATAAATTATATATATATATATATATATATAATATATATATATATATATATATATATTCTGCCCAGTGTGACAGTTACACGTGTTTCGTTTGAAGTCCGAATAAAAGTGATATTACAATAAAAATCATGCAGTTAAGCTTTTTTAAACAGTGCCAATTTTTTAGTGAATATTCAGTGTACACAGTCGTATTTCTCTTTAAGTGGTGAAATAGCGGAGTATGTTGAAATAAAGCAAATAAAATCAAAGCAACTTAATCTATACAGCGTTTTTTTCCCCGGGTGTTTTTCTCTCCCAGGAAACTTAGCTGCCCAACAAAAGGCAATATCCCAAAGAAGGGTGACCGCTCTCAACCCTCCAACTATCATCCAATTGCTTTGATTTCTTGCTTTTCTAAAGTTTTTTAATCTATCCTTAATAAGAAGATTCTTAAACACTTTTCTTTTCACAATCTTCTTTCAGATCGTCAGTATGGATTTTGCAAGGAACGCTCTACTGGCGATCTTCTTGCATATCTCTCTGACTCTTGGTCATCCTCCGTTTGGGATTTCGGTGAAACTTTTGCTATTGCGTTAGACATATCAAAACCTTTTGATAGAGTCTGACACAACTCTTTAATTTCGAAACTGCCCTCCTTCGGTTTCTATCCTTCTATCTGTTCCTTCATCTCTAATTTCCTTTCTGGCCGATCTATAGCTGTGGTTGTAGATAACCAATGTTCTTCTCCTAAAGCTATTAACAGTGGTATTCCTCAGGGTTCTGTCCTGTAACCTACTCTTTTCCTTTCATTTATTAATGGTCTTTTAACTCACACTTCCTGTCCTATTCACTCCTATGCCGATGATTCCACTCTTCACTTCTCCACCCGCTTTCCAAAGCGTCCCTCTCAACAGTCACTCTATGATTCGCGTAGTACGGCTATGGAGCACCTGCCCTCTGATCTTTCTGCTATATCTGATTGGGGCAGAGAAAAAGTTGTAGCTTCCGATGCCTCAAAAACTCAGTTCCCCCATCTGTCTACTGGTCACAATCTTCCACACGACTATCCCCTTACCTTCAACAATACACAACTCAATCCTTCCTCTGCTCTTAACATTCTTGGCATTTCCTTTTCTCGTGATCTTTCCTGGAAAGATCACATATACTCTTTTTTCTAAAACAGCTTCTAAGAGGTTAGGTGTGCTGTACCGCTTCCGCAGTTTCTTCACCCCACTCAGTTACTGTCTCTGTACAGGGGTCTTCTTCACCCCTGTATGGAGTATGCTTCTTATGTGTGGGGTGGTTCAACCCACACAGCCGCACTTGACTGGGTGGAATCAAAGGCTTTTCGTCTCATTAATTCCCCGCCTCTTACTGATCGTCTTCAATCTCTATCTCTCTTCGCCGCAATGTTGCCTCACTCTCTCTTTACTCTCGCTATCATAACGGACATTGTTCTTCTGAACTTTCTAACTACATGCCTCCTCCTTTAAGGAGAGCACGCAGTACCAGACTTTCCACACTTCCTCATTCCTTTTCTGTCCAAGTATCAAATGCAAGGACTAATCGGTATTTTCACTCTTTCATCTACTCAACCGATCAACTCTGGAACAATCTTCCTCAATCCTTCTTTCCTCCTGTCTATGACTTCCCATCTTTCAAACGCAGAGTGTATAGGCATCTCAAAAACCCCGGAGCTTGATTTTGGCTCTCTTCTTCTTCTATGGGAGGGGCGCTTTGCGGGCATTTTCCCTTGACCCCTCCTTCCTGCATAAAAAAAGTTATCCCCGCGGTACACTCCCGGGCACCAATCTTTGAGAATTTACAGCGTGCCATATCCCTAATCCCCCACCCCCTAAAATAACGGAAAAACTTTCCCTCCCTCATTTCTGAAGTCAAATTAAGTACTTCACTTAATTAATTACCCTTTCGAGTCAATATTTCGTGCACAATCATTTACATACCATTAGAAACATGGTAACGGCAAATAAATTCATGCAACCCTGTGGATACTGTAAAAAAGAAACGGACGAATCAAAGCCAATCCGTTACGACCTTTTCCATTCCTTAGTCGAATTTCAATGCCTGAGATGGAACGACGAAGAAATCTCTCTTATAACAGGCGCTAAAGAATTGAACGGAATCAAGTTCTTTTGAAAACGCTGCATAATCGAAATAAATTTGTTTACGGTCTTTAAAGCAGAACGAGACTATGAGGAAAAGGCAAAAGAGGAGTTTATGAATAGCGAACATAGAAAATAAATAAAAGGAATGAAGATAGTACAAGAGGAAACTGCAAAAAATGAACAGGGGAAAAAAAACCAGAAAAAGCGAGTAAACGGGAAGCAGAAATAAAAGAAGCACCAACAGAGGAAACAGAGGCACAAACCAAATCCACTCCTTTGTGCAACTACTTCTACAATAATGGTCACTGCAAATTCGGTGAAAACTGCAAATTCTACCATCCGGACATTTGCAAGACTTACGCGACATATGAAACCTACCAGTACGGTAGAAAATGTTACTACCACCATCTCCCGACAAGTTCAAAGGACAAAGGACAAGTTCCAAATGACAACAGGAGGAATGTGAAAAAAATATGTACACAAATAGCAAACAATACTCTTTAAACACAAATAGCAAACAAAAAATTTTCAACATCTTGGACACAATACAGCTGCTAAGTCTTATACAGCACATGCAGCTGACACAGCTGGGAACCCTCGAACCAGACCGCTTCGTGGCAAGAAGCTACCAGAACAGGTAGGTAGGAACGGATTCATCTCGGAGGACCACAAAGCTACAAAACACGCGATACCAAAGGACAACGAACTTAAAATGCACAAGGAGCAATGCAAAACAAAAAACATAAACATTGTCCTGGCAAATATTCAAGGAATAAAACCGAACAACTCACCGAACAAAGTTTCGTGCCTGAAAGGATTTATGGACGAAACAAGGGCGGACATAGCATGCCTCACAGAAACACATCTTAAAGATTGCCAAGGAAACTGTGATAACTGCGAACACTGTACTGATAAGAAAGAATTTCATATCGATGGATTCAACTTACTAAGAGCGGATAGAACAGCGAGACGTAACGGTGGCTGTGCTATTTATATACACGAAAGTCATATGACAGAGACGGTAATAAGTAAATTCAACAGCTTCGTGGAAACCCTTGCAGTGAAAATAGAAAACTAAACGTGGTACTGATAGTCATCTATAGACCTCCAAACTTTCCAACTGAAAAATTTTCGGATGCCATTGATGATATCAGAACCCTAATAAAGTCCGGAAACTCTCCATCCCCTAATATAATACTCTGCGGCGATTTTAATTTTCCATTTATAAAATACAAAACGGTGGGTAGAAATATATTTATACAGCAAGATAAGGGGGGCACAAGAGAGGACCAGGAGCAAGCAAAAATGTTGATGGCTCTCACAAACGAGTTTATGCTGACACAGGAGATAACAGAAAATACCAGAAAAATAACTGCCTAGCTCTGGTATTCACGAATAACACGAGCTTGATTGCTGATATAAAAATAACCCCAACTATTATCTCAGACTACAACTTAATCGAGATATCAACAAATATGGCGATACCATTGAAAGACAATACACATACGGAAAGAAGAAGAAAATTTGAGGCTTTTAACTTGAACTCCAAGACCATAAATTGGGAAGAAATCAGATCACACATGGCCCAAATAGAGTGGAGAACAGTTTTAGAGAATAAAACAACTGAGGAAATGCTAATAACCTTGGAAGAAAAGACGCTGAGAATTTTAGAAAAATATGCTCCGAAAGCACAGCCAAAAGGAAACAGGAACTGGCTGGAGAGGCAAAAGAGAAGAATATCCAGCAAAAGAAAGAGAGTAACGGCGAAGTTAGCTAATTACGGAGACAACACTGCCAGGAAAGTAAAACAAGAAAAACTGGAGAGTATCGAAATACAAACCCTGATTAAGGGCTATGCAGAGAGGGAAGAGGAAAAGGCGGTAGAAGCAATAAAGGAAAATCCAAAATACTCCTATAGCTATGCGAAAAGGAAAAAAAAAACGCGCGCTACTATCGGGCCCTTAAGGAAAGGAAATAATGAACTAACTGTCGATCTAAAAGAAATATCTGAAGCATTGAGAGCCCAGTATGAATCGGTCTTCAGTACCCCAAAAAATGACAAAGCGATACCTGACATAGATGCATTCTTCGAAGAGAAATTGCGAGAATGTATAACAGACTTTGATTTTACCCCAGAAGATGTAGCGTGAGCTATAGGACAAACTAAATCTGTACTCTCTGGAAAGAAGAAGAGAGAGGTACACCATAATCTACATATGGAAAATGATCGAAAAAGTGGTACTAAACCCAATAACCATCCAAACAACGCTGGAAAATAGGAAAGGTAGAATGTGTAGTGTTCCCAAATTAAAGGCCTGACAAGGGACCTCTTCAACACTGAAAGAAAATAGCTTGGTTGTCAGGGGGCCAAGACTTTTTAACCAGCTTTCAAAGGACCTCAGAAACGTTACAAGGGTCAAAGTTGAAGTCTTCAAGAGAAGACTAGATGCCTGGTTCAGGACGGTACCAGATGAGCCGGGTGTACCTGGCTATGTGTGGTGGAGAGCGCAAGAAAGGAACCCGCTCCTCCACCAAGCCAGCCCTAGAGGCGGGGCCACCAGCTTGACCTACGTGTAAAGAGAGACCAACACACGGAACTTAAACGAGGTAACGAGGTTAACGAGCTATATATATATATATATATATATATATATATATATATATATATATATATATATACTGTATATAAGGTGTCCCATAAAGTTACGGACGTCTAAGTAAAAAATTTATAACATCTTGCAAATTAGGTCTATAGCAACCTGCTAGGTTTTATTATAAAGCTTGATATTTGCTCTTTCAAGCTGTGTACAGGTTATTTTCACTCCACTCTGACATCTCAGTTAAGCAAATTATCTTTACGATGTTGCAATAAAAACATGGAAAAAGATTGAAGAAGATATGAGGTCGTGTTTACGTTATGGGGTGCAGCAAACATGACCTCATATCTAATATTCTGACTGCGACCTTGTAGGGATTATATGTTAAAAAAAAAATGAAGGTGTGGCGAAACGTCCTGTATAACACTCGAAAAATAAGACCTGACCTATTGCTAATAGCCTTCATATTCAAAAAGTTTTGATTCATTTATTGAAACGTGCAAAACTTTTTGGTCACTTTATCTCTTTTGTTTATACAAGATTTATCTACTGTATGTAGTAACAGGGTAATAATAAAACACGCCTAAATATTTACACATTTTATTCCTTTATTCATATATACGGGGTGGCACAAAAGTCAGGAACCATAGGCACATTCTAATAATTTGTGTTTTAACAAATTTGTTTTTTTCAGATTTGTTGTTGAACCTATGGCACAGAAATTGACAATAGATGAACGGGTGGAGATAGTTTTAATGTGTGCAAGGCGTGGTAACACACACCGATCAGTTGCTACTGCTTTTAATGACAAACACCCTGAGAGGCCGCCAGTTGTTCAGGCATCAGTTGGAAAACCGTTCACTTGCTTCAAAGAAACGGGAAGTGTTCATGATCGGCCTCGTAGTGGCCGGCCAAAAAGTTCAACCGATGCAGCAACATCACTAACGGTACTCACTCCCCTCGAAAACAGTCCACGTGAGTCCTTAAGAAAGTTATCCTAGGAAACGGGTGTCTCCAGAAGATCCATTCAACGAATTCTTACAACAAATCGTTTCCACCCCTACAAAGCCCAACTCGTTCAGGAACTGCACGGTGACGACACAGACCGTCGTGTAGAGTTTTGCTAGTGGTTTCTACAACATCTACAGCTTCAATGAAGGATCATGTTCAGCGACGAAGCGATATTTTACCTCAGCGGTCGTGTCAATAGGCATAATGCAGGCTATTGGGCCAATGAGAACCCCCACTGGATGGAGGAAGGACATGTACAATTCGATCCACGAATTATGGTGTGGGCTCCGCTTTGGGGGGATCGGTTAATTGGTCCGTACTTTCCGACGGCACTGTAACAGGTGAAACATATCTGCATATGCTGCAAACATTTCTAATGCACATACTGGACGACATTCCATTGGTAGAACGGGCGGAGATGTGGTTTCAGCAGGATAGTGCACCACCACATTTCGCAACCATCGTCCGGAGCTCTTTAGATGAAAAATTCCCAAGCAAGTGGATCGGACGGCGAGGGCCCGTCGAATGGTCACCTAGGTCTCCAGACCTCACTCCTCTTGACTTTTTCTTGTGGGGCCATCTCAAGTCGGTAGTCTATGCTGATCGACCCAAAACCATACGTTCTCTAAAGGATAAAATCACATCTGATTGTACCAAAATCAGTACCAATGTGTTAAGGAATGTTCAAACATCGTGTATTTAACGCGTCAGAAAGTGTCTCCAAGTGGAAGGCCACCAATTCGAACATTTATTATAATTTAATAAAATGTGCCTATGGTTCCTGACTTTTGCGCCACCCTGTATATTAGGGTGACAATAAAAATCGAAAGTTGGAGTTTTTTATTGGCCATTTGTTCAATGCTGCTACTACATGAGAAAACAATGTACTGTAAATATTAGGTCATTCAGATAATATTTAAGGGTGTCTCAAGTGAAGTAAATAATTCTCCTTATAACAAAAATTAATTATTCATTACCTAGTAAAAATAAATTAATATTTTTTTTAATTAATGTAAATAAACGTTAGTTTTAGTTCATAAGGTTTAAGTGCAGGCGTACTCCAATCGTAATAAGTAAATAATATATTTACTAAATATATTCCAGGGTGTCTTTCATTCAATTGTAGACCACCCATTAATTCTTGCTTTTCCTCAAGCCATACCCCTTTTTCAATGTACCAGGCTGAGACTTCCTATGGTCCTCAACAACCTGCAAGAGATGTTGGCGCTGTTCTTCATTCTTCGTAATCTTTGTATTGAAGGCCTGGATCAAGGCAATTCCCCTCTCTGCCATGTCATTGACGACTTTTAGTCCTTCAACTATAGTCAAACCAGTCTTGAAATCTTCGTCGTCCGGCCAGGTCTCTGGTTCCTTGGACAAGAAACCATCATTAATTTTTAGAAGTTCAAAGAGAAGCTTTGATCCTTTCGAGGCAAAGTCCGAGAGCTGCTTTGTTGAAATGGAAGAAACAGCAGGTATTGGGGCTCGCTTTGGAGGATCTTCAGCAGCTTCTTTTTCGAGGATTGATCGAGCGATATTCTTTTTCGTCGTTGCATTGATACTTTTATCAAAGAGTGCGAGATCAATCAAGTACTCGCTGAGGTACCATAAGTGACGACCGAGGACACTAAGGCAGGATGCTGAGATCTTTTCATCGTGGTACTTTGCTAGGTCTTGAAGAAGCTTCAAATCGTTCGCGGGAGCAGATGAAGGACTGCTGGCCGTGAACCACGCGCTGACATATAACTCCAGGGCAAAAAATACAAATCGTTTTAAGCCAGACATTTCACGAGTTGTAAGTCTGAACTGATGGGAAAGCAGCAGGATTTTTAATGAATAAATTACTTTTGCCATCCAACGTGCTCGGTGAAGTGCTCCAGGTCGCTGAAACCTAAAGTTAGGTAAATTACCTCCAAGGATTGTAATCGACAACTCCAAGAATTCACGGTAATCATCCCTCGGCTGATGTTTTGTCAGATATAGATTCCAGCAAGCGATCAGTTCTTCTCGATTCTCATTCAGACTCGATGGAAGGTCTGACAGGGTCTTGTACTTATCTTGGCAAATTGTATTCCACGTCTCTTTGAAGCGGGAGAATAGGAGGATATCTGGACCAGATGATGGTCCCATGCATTCCATGTACGCCATAATAATATAATCAATGTATCAAAATAAAAAATATTACCTTAGATATCTTAAAAGAATCGGGAGAGAACTTCTAAGCGTTGTTTTCAGTCAGGCAGTCGTATGCAAAATGAACTTGAAGCAACAAAAGCTGATCATCCAAAGATTGATACACATCATATTATTTAACGATTTATTTATGAAAATTTTAATTTAATGAAATAAATTAATCGATTTGCATAATCTATAGTATGAAATAAAGGAAGCAATTCTATTAAATTATATAATACACTTGCATTCTCGAAACATTTTTGTTTTTGAAGCGTTGTCGAAACTCGTTCATTCTTGAAATTTCTTCCGCTCGATAGTTTCATTCATGTGACTCGAGGCACCCCTAAATGCTTTCCGAATTCCATGAGATTTCGTCTACGGTGTTTCCTCATAGGGTGGCAGCATTGGACAAATGGCCGGTAAATTTTTTTGAATTTCAAATTTTATCCCTATAAGAAGTTGTCACCCTACTGTATATATATATATATATAGGGGAAGGTGGGGTAAGACGGACTACTTAACACAAAAATGAGTCTAGAAACCACATTTATATAATTTTGGGGGGTTTTTAGGGGTTGTGGTGGTGCTTTGGGGTGTTATATTTAAAGTCCACACCCTGGTCACGGTTTTTAGAGGAAAAGACTGAAACACGAGATTTTACCAAATCAATATTTTTATTGTACCAAAAACGAATCACGGGGTAAGATGGACCCCAGGGGTCCATCCTTACTGGCACAACTCACACACAAAAACCTCTTCCTCATCATCCTCTACCCCTGCACATTCCTCATGTGCCCATCTCTTGCAAATGGCGCAACAAACCCACCCTTCCCCTCGCCTCGCACAGAATTACCAAACGTGTCATTGCAATACAAGCACTTGGTTGAATCTCCATCCTCACTGTCACTGTCATGAGCCCAGGATGGCCCAGCTTTCGCTTGCTTTGCTTTTTTCTTTTGTGTCATGCTTTTGTTTGGTGACGTGAAGGACATCTAGCAACCAATATCTGAACCTCGCCCTTTCTGCTTGGGTTTAGATGGGGGGGTTCCATCTCACCCCATGGGTCCGTCTTACCCCACCGTCCCCCCTATATATATATATATATATATATATATATATATATATATATATATATATATATATACAGGGTGTTTCAGGAGGAAAGGTCAATACTTCGGGAGGTGATAGTATCGGTCATTGTGAGAAAAAAAGTTCAGATGAACATGTGTCTAATTCTGAATGGTTACGGAGATAGAGCTGTTTGAATCTGATGCGCGCACAGCTCTTCCTCCCCATTTCATCCCCTATAACCTTGAACCATGTAAGCTGTAATGTAAGCATGTAACATAAGCCAATCGACAGCTGACTGTTGTGAGTGGCATTGTTTGGTGTTTGAAGCAATGTTAAGAATGCCACACACCTTCACACATGCCGAATATGCAGATATGTTGTATGTCTACGGTTTTTGCGATGGAAGTGCAACAGCTGCTGTTGCAGAATACCGTCGACGGTTTCCGAACCGCAGAATTCCGGATCGAAGAGTGTTTACCAGGGTTTTCAACACATTGCGTGAGATTGATACACTTCCCAGCGCTCATGTTTCATCTGAACGTGAAGGTCAACAAGATGTGGATGAAGTGGAAAACATTCTTCATTTGGTAGAGCGTAGTCCTACTACTTGCTCACGAAGAATTTCTACACGTATCAGTGTACCACACACAAGAGTATGGCGAACATTACGTGAGGAAGTCTTGCATCCATATCATGTACAGCGTGTACAACACCTTCAACCAGGAGACGCTGCCATGCGACTGGAATTTTGTCATTGGGTAAATGCTAATCGCCGATAGCTTCGATTAATACTGTTCACCGATGAAGCTACTTTCACCCGTGACGGTATCAACAACACTCGTAACTCTCATCGGTGGTCAGATGAAAATCCAAATGCCATTGTGGAAACAAATTTTCAACATCGCTTCTCTGCCAATGTGTGGTGCGGTATCATCGATGATCAGCTGATTGGCCCTGTTACTTTAGAAAATCGTCTTACAGGACAAAGTTACCTAGAATTTCTGCAAAATGAATTGCCATTACTATTGGAGGGTGTTCCTTTGGCTACACGCGCTGGTATGTACTTTCAGCATGACGGAGCTCCTCCACATTCTATCCGTCTGGTGATGCAATACCTAAATCAAACTTTCCCTGGTCGATGGATCGACCGCGGTGGTCCCATTCAATGGCCACCAAGGTCTCCAGACCTCTCTCCGTTAGATTATTGTTTGTGGGGGTGGATGAAAAGTCAAGTTTACAAAAGAAAGGTGGATACACGAGACGAATTGCTCGCGCGCATTTTGGATGCTGCTGCCCGCATAAAGGAACGTCAAGATCAACTCAGACGAACAATACGCGATCTTCGCACACGAGTTGCAAAGTGCATTGAGGTTGACGGTGGGATTTTCGAAAACGTATTGTAAACTGTAACAAATTTGTCATTTCTGTATCTGATACCATTCAAAATGCAAATGTTTAAACATTAAATGTTAGAAACAGTAATTGGTTTCTCTTTCTTGATTACCATTAACAATGCTTTTGTATTTGTAGATTCAAACAGCTCTATCTCCGTAACCATTCAGAATTAGACACATGTTTATGTGAACTTTTTTTCTCACAATGACCGAAGTATTGAACTTTCCTCCTGAAACACCCTGTGTATATGTATATATATAATAACTGTATTTTCACTTTAATAAATAAAATGGGGTCATGTTAATTAAGTTAGTTCATATAATAAATAATTCATATACTTTTGATTAATTATCTTTTAAGTCAAGTTGATTAATTACAACGTTATATGAGAAGGCTTTTCGATGCACGGACGCGTTCAACCTCACATGAATAAACAACCAAAGAAAGAAAGAAAACAAGAATTTTTTTTTTTCCTTCTCGATGCAATACATTTCACCCATGTAGTGCAATGGGACTAACCTTAGAAACATTGAAGCTGAAATGAGGTCGGCACCCGAGGCAAATTACGTGTGTATGTGTGTTTGTGTGTGTGTGTGTGTGTGTGTGTGTGTGTGTGTAGCCTGTTGCGTGCCCTCCTAATCCCAAAAGAACTATAGCAATACAAGTGTAATCATATTCCGCGGCTTTGTTCCCGTGTTTATTGCAGCAACACACAATAACAAGATTCGACTGAGCGAACGCGCGTTCAAGTTCTTAAAAAAGAGAGAGAAAAGCCGAATCCTCAAACACTCGGATTAAGAACGTAAAAAGAAATAACTTTTTTTCCTTCGCAAATGCAGATTGCAACCGTGGAGGGCTTTTAATTGAGCCTGCAACTCCTAGTACACACACGTGATCTGGTTGCATTCGGCCACAAACACAATCCAAATAGCTTACAGGGGCACTGCAATGGCCGTTCATAAGCCTAATGGATTTATAATTGGGCTTGGCAACTGCGCTGCATCAGGCAAATTAGCGCTTTCAAATTCTTGTGCTTCTCTCACCTGAGAAGCCATTAGTCGCCTTACGCACAGATTGATCGCAGGAACAGATCGGGTAATAATAATAATAATAATAATAATAATAGTAATATCTGCTTAATCTAACCCTAATCGAAGACATACAGTAGAACTTAAGAACCACACATTAAAAATCAATTTTGGCGCAATGTCTGACGATAATAGATTATGTCTTGGTTTTTCATCAAGAAAAATTTATTTAAAATTAATGTTAAAAAAAGGGAGCGAATGAATAAATTATTGTAATTTCTTCGCAACGTCTTGCATGCATTTTTCACGTGCTTAAACTAAATTTATTGATCACTCTGTTATTATTTACTTTCACTCTCTGGTGAAGAGAAAATATTTGCAAAATTTCACTTTGGAACTTCCTATTTTTTATGTGTATATAGATGCGTATGTATGTGTCATATATATATATATATATATATATATATATATATATATATATATATATAAATGGAGCGGAGTCGTGTTGGGCTAATGTAGCGAGTGGCGTTCCTCAGGGTTCTGTATTGGGCCCCTTGCTTTTTCTTATATATATTAACGATTTAGATGTCGGCCTAGTCAGTACAGTTTCAAAGTTTGCGGATGACACGAAGCTGGGTGGTAGGGCGATTAATGACGAAGATAGAGGTAAAATTCAGGAAGATCTGAATAAAATCGTTGATTGGTCAGTCACATGGCAAATGAGATTTAACGTGGATAAGTGCAAAATTTTGCATATAGGTTCGCGTAACGGTAATTTTGCGTATAGTATGTCAGGGAAAGATTTAACAAGCATAGAGCAGGAAAAAGATTTAGGAGTTATAGTCACTGGTGATTTAAAAGTAGCGAAACAAAGTACAGCAGCGGTCAATAAGGCGAACAAAGTGTTAGGGTTTATAGCTCGAAATTTTGAGTACAAATCGCGCGATATTATAGTTCCTCTTTATAAATCATTAGTTAGACCCCATTTGGAGTACGCGGTCCAATTTTGGAATCCGCATATGCGCAAAGATATAGACAAAATCGAAAGAGTTCAAAGACGAGCAACTAAGATGATTCCGTCTCTTAGGTCAAAGTCGTACGAGGATAGGCTTAAGGAGTTAAAATTGACTACTCTCGAGACTAGGAGGTTAAGGGGTGATCAATCCAGGTTTTCAAAATTATGAATGGGTTTGATAACGTAGATAGAGATAGCTTTTTCGAAATATCTCAAATAATAGGACTAGAAATAACGGGTGTAAGTTGACAAGTAGAAGGTTCGAGACAGCAGTTGCGAAAAACTTTTTTACGCATAGAATAGTAAATAGCTGGAATAGTTTGCCGGTAGAAGTAATTAGTAGCACGTCTATAAACATGTTTAAAAATCGATTAGACGCGCATGTTGATAGAAAGGGTATAGTTTAAGGTAGTAAAATTAAGGCTTTGTGGGGATAGATCCCACAGCTCAACACAAGTGTTGTGGGATATAGGGAGGCAGCGTCTTGGGTTAGGGGATACTCTCTGTCCTTACACACCCCATTTAAAGAGATTCCTCTGCCGAGCGGTGCCCCCCATAGTACTGTGAGGTATTGAAAAACTCATGATCTTCACTTGCCCCACAAACACCTTTAAATGGGAGACCTATAATGGGTGCACACACATTTCTACATTACTGTACAGTCTTTACAGCCACACCTATACTTTTCCTCATAAGTGTATATATTGTAATGTATATGGTTGTAAATTTTGACTTGGTCCGCAATCGATATGGACCGCGACTTGATGGATACCGTAATGAAATTGACTGGATTCTTTGGATCTGATATATTTGCATGTCCGTTATAAATAGATATAGTGTAACATTTGTGGATAGTAGTCTATTATGACTTGATCCTCTGGATCCAGAGATTCTATCTTTAGTTTTAAATCGATAATTAATTAGTTTTAAATTGATAATTATTTAGTTTCGTAAAAATTGGTCATTGCCAATTTACCGGCAGTTTTTACATAAATTTCTTATGTTCTTGTGGTTCGGAACCCACGTAAAATTGTAGGTCCCCTCCGCCACCACGGAGGACATACACAATACACGATTACGAACACAGTTAGGTAGACCAGCCATGAGTGGATCCTAGGGTCTTTGTTGGTCTGAAACATTATAATATATATATATATATAAATATATATATATAATATATATATATATATATACGGTATGTATATATGTATATATGTATAATTGTATATATATATATATATATATATATATATATATATATATATATATATATATATATATATATATATATATATATATATGTTCGTGTTCGCTTGAGTGTGTGCGTACATGCGTATTTGTACCTCTTTGCTATTTATTCACATTCATAAATGTATTATTACACCCTCCAAAATTAATTTTAGGATCTGTAATTTGTTTTATTGATTCTCTAAAGATCACTCGCGGTTCACTGCCTTCCGACCATACTTTACATTCGACGAATAATGATAACGATAAAATCACAAGAAACGATAAATATCGCAAACTAAAGCCCGCTCGATAACGACCTTCACATGACCTTCAGTCGGATCTGAAATTAAAATGTCACCATTGCAAAAACGAAAGACAAAAACGTAAAATGACGACCCAAATTCGATAAAGGAAATTAACAAATGATAAAAGTAACGAAGCTACTGTAGTACAACGATCAAATAATGACTTTGTAAAGGTATCAAACTTGACGACTCTCTAAAGATCGTTCCGGTAAGTTGAAGTAAAAGAAAAGAAACGATAAACTGACCATTGAATGGCGACATTTCTTAGCACAGAGAATAAGAGATGTGCGTATGTGACTTTAATGAAGTCACGTGCATATTGCTGATGTGCGAGTGATGCATTAGAGCGTTCGTTAGAAGAAACTGCGTAACTTAATTTTTAGATACATTCTTAAGCATCTTATACTATATATATATATATATATATATATATATGTGTGTGTGTGTGTGTGTGTGTGTGTGTGTGTGTGTGTGTGTCAAAATCTCATTGGTGAAGTTTTGGATGCTGATTGGTGGGAGATTTAGAGCTATACGATTGGGCGAAAATAATGAGTTTTACAGTGAGCCCCACCCTTCAGTTCTACTCAATAAAATAATTATTGCAAGAACATTACTATTTATATATTTATTATTCCTCATTATACTGTAATACGAAAAAATGAAGAGTAAGACTCTGTGAAAAAATATATTATTTTCACCCAATTATATGGCTCTAAATCTCCCACCAATCAACATCCAAAACTTCACAACACACTTTCGACATATATATGTATATATATATATAAGGACGACGATGAACTTTCTTCGCAGATGTACTTACAGCAAATAGCCTCATTAATGTACAGTATGTGTGTATGTGTACGTGAAACACAATTATCACTTACATGTACAACTCCACCGTTTTCTTAATAGGAGAACTAACTGCATCATTGCTAAATTTACAGCAAGTAGTGAATTTATAACGATTCATTATGATCGCTCATTTATGTCAGTCGGAAGTGCCAGGTGATAACACGCCACTTGTTGTGGTATTAATGGTTAGTCATTTAAAAATATGATTAAGGATTAGAACAATGTTCATGCAGAAAGAAATAAAGCCAGAGACGGATATACACAATCACAAACATTCTTTTAATACAATTATATACTGGTCTACATATATATATATATATATATATGTGTGTGTGTGTATTATATATGGAGAGAGAGAGAGAGAGAGAGAGAGAGAGAGAGAGAGAGAGAGAGAGAGAACTACGATAATTGTAGATTGATTTTATGCGGACACTGAAGTGAAGCGTGCAGCAAAGAGGAGAATTCGTCCCTGCGTCGACGAGCCACGTTTTAAGTATAAAATCAATGTACGATTATTGTAGTTTTCTATAATAGTTCTGAATGATTACGAGTGCATATCTGGAAAAGCATATGATAAAACAAGATGCGTTCAACAGCTACACTTGGAAGGAAATGTTTTGGTTTCGGGAATGGTTTAGTGGAAAGCGTATACTTGGGACGTGGCTCGGCGATGCATGAATGAATCCTCCTCTGTGCTATACGTTTCGTTCTACTTCATTTTCCATATATATATATATGTGTGTGTGTGTGTGTGTGTGTGTGTGTATATTCATCTTCATATGATGAAAAGGCATGACGGTGATAGGTTGCAGGATGCTCTTGAATATTTGCTTGAAAACCAACCAAGTAAACCAAATAAGTGAACGGGCAAATTTTTTGCCGCTTCTCTATTCAAGCGTATATCAATCGACAGAGAGAGAAATTTGAGTTATGCTTTGAAAATAAAATGGAGTCTGTGTACCGCTTCAATATAAGAGCGACCAACCCCCAGTTCAGAGTTCATTGATCTTTTGATTATACAGACCGAGTATACAGAATGAAATAGATTTGAGAACTTCTCAGTCTGTTGCGGACGTCTGCCCAAAATGCTAGGTTAGGTTAGGTTAAATTAAGTAAAGTCCAGTTAAGTTATTTTAAATGTATTAAGAAAGATATTAAAAACGGAAAAGACGATTTCAATGAATAGGAGACGCCTGACGTCACGAATTTAAGTACATAACGTTTTTGTCACAATTGAATGTTTTTCTATCAAATGTTGAAAGCTTATTATTTGCTTACTTTTCTTTTGTGATTTATTCGGGTTGTTTACATTAGCCACGGGATCGTTACCATAGGAACGATCGAAGACATTACTGTTCATATCTATAGTTTTGACACTTCGGATACCACTACTGTACCGACCATGTTGTTGATAAATTGTGTGACACGTAAACCATTTTGTTATAATATTATTTTTTTTACTTATTCCGCGTTCTTAAAACCCGTTCGTCATTTGTTTTTCTCTTATTACTTTTAGTTACAGTACTTTTAATGGTGTTTGACTTTCTGTCAACAATAACAATTTCTCGCGAGGGAGGAGCAAAAGTTAAAATATGACACAAATAAAATATAGCCAAGGTTCGATTTCTTTTCGATACAAATCATCTTTCTTCCTATAACTGAAAATGAAATTGCATTTTAAAAAAGATGAATTCAAAGTTAATTAAAATATCTCAGTCTTTAGCGAGATATCCACTTGAAAGGAGAGCAGCAACACACTCGACAGTGCTTGTCTCTGTGGAAGGCGTTTAACGACCTTTTTCTTATTCTTGTGGGAAAAAGGCATTTATGATACTATGCTCATTATACGTGGCAATACACCTGATCTTTAAGCTGATACAACACACACACACACTCACACACACACACACACACACATATATATATATATATATATATATATATATATATATAGGTCGAGGCCCGTGGTGTAGTGGATAGCATATCTGACCGGCAATCGGAAGATCCTGGGTTCGATTCCCGGGCGGTTACCTCATTTTTCATTTGTTCGTTATTTCTCTTCCTCGTGTGCAGAACACTCCTCTATACTTACGTCGTTTCTATACATACATATATATATATATATATATATATATATTGTAAAATTATATTGTAAAATAAAATTAACAAAAATGAAGTTGGGCTAACTTGAGGCACTTGGAAAGAAGAACAATGAAGAGTATAAAATTTAGTTTTTTTTTTTTTTTACAAATAATTTAACCATTTTGGTTCGTCTTTCCAGGAAAAAAATTATTCTCAATGAAATAATTTAGATGATCTCATCTTAACTTTAAAAGTAGAAAAGTTTACTTGGGCTCAGAATGCGTTCCATAATAAAGATTTTATATAGTTTTGCGCAGAGAATAGAACAAAATTTATTGAAATCTTAAAACAACGAAATTTTTGCGCGCGCGACTATTCAATAATGTGTTATTAAATAACTGAGATGCGCTGTAAATACTGTTCTTATACGATAAACTTAGCAATAAACGAGTTCACTGAAGAAGAATATATTGTGAACATTAGAAATCGGGACTCAAAGGCTGTTCCACCGCCTTGATTGAGACGAGCTGAAGGCTAATTGAGAAAATTAAATGAGGAAAAGCGAAGCCGGACCATCAACGTTACTGAGGAATTCTTGACGGAGAACGGTTGCATAAATGACATTTCCGAGACAAAAGCAAATTGTCTCTTCACCCGAACAATATGTGACAGGAATGTAGAGAATTTTTAATAATTTCATTTACTATTTTATCTTTTCATACTATTAAATGTTAATAAAATATCATTGCGTTAATATTTCGTAGTTGACAGATTTTTAAATAGTTTTAATATTTTTTTTGTACAGTTTTGATATCTGATGTGACATTAATATATTAACTTTAATATTCTGACAAGGTTATAGCAATTTTATCAAATATAGTCTGTTTTTTAAAGACAAATACCATTTTTTCTTAAATTTTAAAAAAGAATGTGTAGCGTGTAAGATACATGTATGTGTAGAGAGGAGTACAGGGAGAAGCGTGTGCTTGAGAACATGCTGGACAGCTCACAGGATATATGAGACACAATGACAAAATAATAATAATAACAATAATAATAATCATAATAATAATAATAATAATGACATTTTTATACGTAATGAAACTAAATTCCACGATCATTTCTATACAACAGACAGTTGCTACGCGCAAAACCACTCTTAAGGGAATATGACACTTCTGGGGAATATTCCACATTCATAAGAAAGAAGTTTCTTTTAAATATTTTTAATTTTCAGATGTGAAGTCGGTGTAAAGTAGATATATTTAGATATATTTAGATATATTTATAGATATAAAGTAGATAAACCACAGTAACATATTTCTCGAAGCGATTTGAGTTATAATCTCAAACGTAGCAAAGATTTAAACTTAATAACTAACTATGGGTGTAAAGTGACCTCTACATATAGTCTGAAACTTGTTATTTAGTTCGGTGCTCCTGAGGATGTCATTAGACGAAAGCGCTTGAGCACCATTCTGTGTTTCCTTTTTCTTTCGTGGTTATTTTCATCATATATATATATATATATATATATATATATATATATATATATATATATATAAGCTTCACCTTCGTCAGAATGAACAGTTCGGGCGGATATTAATGATTTAGAACTCTATGAAGAACTTAAAGTACTTTGCAGGTTTATACCTGAGAAAACAGATCTCGGAAATGCCCTTGTTTATATAGTGCAAAAACAACTAAGTGAGATTTATCTTAATGTTTATGTTGCACTTCGAATAGTATTAACCATCCCAGTTACTGTGGCTTCGGCTGAAAGAAGTTTCTCGCGTCTCAAACTTATTAAAACATATTTGCGTTCCACCATGTCTCAAGCGAGATTGCAATCATTAGCTATGTTATCAATAGAAAACGATATAACAAATTCATTAGATTATTCTCAATTAATTGAAGAGTTTAGCTCGAAGAAAAGTAGAAAAGCATTGCTGTAATATTCAAGGAGCATCTGAACCAAATATTAAAGCATTAATATTTAGCCTGATAAGTCGATCGCTCACTATTATAAAAAATGAAATGTCAACATCTCTTATACATCACATACGAAAAACGTTTGTATACTGTGGAAAGTCATTACCTATAATATTATATAAATCTTAGGAATCATTGTCTTATATTTTCGATACAAATTTGATTCATATTATAATTTATATATTTGTATGGTTTATTTATATTTCTTATACAATTTCCATGCATGATTATTTGGTTTGGTTTAATTTTTAAGTGCTGCATAGTTCTGTCTATGCGGGATTCTAATATTGCTGGTATAGTACCGATAATTAAGTCCATATTTTCATATATATAGGCCTAGGGCCTCGCAATTTCTAGATCTGCCTAGGGCCTCGCAACTTCTAGATCCGGCCCTGTGTGTGTGTGTGTATATGTATATATACAGTACTGGCCAAATTATTAGGAATTTTTTTAAAATTTCATTTTTTGGTATAAAATGTTAAATTAAACCAATTTTAAACGTTGAAAAGTTATTTATTTCTACACAAGAATACATGGTCATTATTTAGCAATAGTTTAGTACTTAGTTTGACCCACCTTAGCTGCCATAATGGCTGCGACACGCTTCGGCATGCCATGAATCAATTTTTGCATAATTCTTTAGTCGAACGAAGCGTGTTTGTTCGTCAGTTGTCGTTTGGTTGTCGTGCGATGCGGGTGTGTTTCTCTTTCTTTTACGTGTCATTGTAACTACCGTTTAATTTAAATAGTGTATTACCCAATTTCGGCAATTATTTGTTGCAGTTTTTAAGTGAATTGAAAATGGGGCGAAAGAATGACTTGAGTCCACGGAAAATTGGGCAAATACAGGTTTTATTAACTTCTTCTACATTTAAACAAAAGGAAATCGCTGCCAAACTCCATGTTTCACCACAGTCAGTACTTCGTATTAAGAAAAAAATGGTATTTGGAGAAAATGTAGGCCCCAAAAGGGTTGGAAGATGCGGCAGAAAAAGGGTAACGACTCCAAGAACTGATAGACAGATTGCAATTTTGTCTCTTAGAAATAGAAGAGCTACTTGCAAAAACATTTCCAGTAGTCTAGCGGCTGATGGCATCAATATTAGTCGTAGAACAGTCAACAGGAGGCTTCTAACTGCCGGCTTCAAAGCCTACCGCCCAAGGAAGAAGCCCAGGCTCACTGAGGCTATGAAGAAGGCACGTTTTGCATGGGCAAAGGAACACATTAACTGGACTAGTGAGGATTGGGAACAGGTAAGAATAATATTTAACATTAAATAGAATGTTAATACAGTAAATACAGTATGCATAGAAGTGTATTTACAGTACGTGATAAAACTGCAGTAAAAATATCTGTAAAGCAGCAAGTCATACTGTACTTCGTTTTAGCTGTACTTCATACGCTATGCACTGACTCTTTCACGGGCTTTCTTTGATTGCAGGTGGTGTTCTCCGATGAGTCAACGATTGCCGTGCTTGACGATCGTGTTCAAAGTGTAAGAAGGAGGCCTGGAGAAGAATTTTTGCCTGAGTGTCTGATGAAAACGGTGAAATTTCCACAAAAGATCATGGTTTGGGGAGCAATTTCTGTGCATGGAACTAGTCGTTTGAGCATTGTTGAGGGGAATATGAACCAAGTCAAGTATATAGAAGTACTAAGAAGACGTCTACTGCCTCAAATAAGGGAATGGTATGGTAATAGACGTTGGATTTTTCAACAAGACTCAGCTCCATGCCACACGGCAAAGTCGGTTAAAAAATGGTGTCATGAAAATAGTGTTCGGTTGCTCCCATGGGCTGGAAATTCTCCAGACATGAACCCAATCGAAAGTTTATGGTGTATTTTAAAGGACGTAATCCATGAAACGCCGATAACAACAAAACACCAACTCATAGAGCGACTTATTCAAGTCTGGTTTCACTCTACACGTATTAAGGAATTATGCAAAAAATTGATTCATGGCATGCCGAAGCGTGTCGCATCCCTTAAGGCAGCTAAGGGGGGTCAAACTAAGTACTAAACTATTGCTAAATAATGACCATGTATTCTTGTGTAGAAATAAATAACTTTTCAACGTTTAAAATTGGTTTAATTTAACATTTTATACCAAAAAATGAAATTTTTAAAAAATTCCTAATAATTTGGCCAGTACTGTATATATATATATATATACTGTATATTCGTTCCTAAATTACCTTAACACGTACATATCTTTTATTATGATAAAGTGTGATCATATGCGACGCGGGTGTATGGTGAATATATGTTTCAGTGTGATGAATTTATGATGAAAAATGATGTCTTTTACCAAGGCTCAAGAAAAATTGTCTCCATTTGTTAGGTGAACCTCAGTTACCGAAGTCATTTTATGGTTTAAGCAAAGGCTCTAACGTAAATAACAGGTCAGAAAGTTTATATATATATATATATATATATATATATATATATATATATATATATATTATATATATATATATATATATATATATATATATAATATATATGAAAATGAAAATGAAAGGTTTATTGGCAGACTATAGTCCATATGACAAATATTATTAATACAATGACAGTTCATATACTAAGGATAGAAATATATACAATTGATTAGAAATAATACTGTAATGTCGAAGTTAAGTGGAGCTACAGACAGACGTTTTCGTACCAAGAAGTCCATAGCTTAGAGGATAAATGGCAGGACTCATGGATAGCTTGGATGATCGGGTTGGTTGATTTTTAATTCTTTGCGTTAGACTGTATTGAGCACGTCTTGCTACCTCCGGGAAGCTCGGGACATTGCGGGTAGCAAACATTTGCGAAGCTGAGCATCTCGGGGTAATTTATGTAAGAGTCTAAAAGACCTGTTGTACAGCAAATTTAGGGTTCTGCCAGAACCTTTTTTATAATTGACCTAGAGTTGCTCCGTATATATTACTGCAGAAAGTACGAAAGAGAGTGTCTTTAGCTTCACTTGTACAGAATCGAAAGTTCCTTATGGTTATATTCGCTTTAGCACACAAGATTCGAGATTGTTTTCTTATATCCGAGTCATCACTCAAGGAGCTGGTAATAGTTTGACCCAAATACTTAAACTCTTGTACTTCCTCAATTACCTCACCATTCATTTTAAACCTTATATCAGCTGGCTGATTACAGCTTTTAGGATGAAATTGCATCACCTTAGTTTTTGTAACATTAAAAAGAATATCATGTTTCTGCGAATACTCTTCGCAGACTTTTAGTAGCCGATCCAGACCTTTAACAGAGGGACTTATTAACACCATATCATCGGCATAAACTAAGTTATTTATCCTAGTGTTATCTATACAACATTCCACTGTTGCCTCGTTAAGTGAAGCAATTAATCCGTCAATATACACATTAAACAGCATAGGGGAGAGCAAGGAGCCTTGTCTCACCCCGCAAGAGGAGCCAAAACACTCGGATAGTACATTGCCCTACCTAACAGTGAAAGATTGGTGGGAATACCAAAATTTCAATAAATTTAATATGTACATGGGAACCTTCCTGTCTTCTAGTTTTGCAAATAAAATATTGTGGTTCACCCTATCATATGCCTTACTTATATCAAGGAAACAGCTATAAATGGTTGAATTACTGTCAATGTATTTAGATATTGTTTCTTTAAGTACACAGATACACAGGTCAGTTGAGTGGGACCTTTTAAAGCCAAACTGATTAAATGTCCATAGGAAATCATTTAATCGGAGTAACAAGAGTTTTTCTAGTAGTTTCGAGAAGCAGGAAGTGACAGCAATAGGCCTGTAATTATTGCTGGACAGAATGTCTCCATACTTATTTTTGACCAGGGGCAAGATATATACCCTCATGAACTCTGCAGGGATGTAGCTATGAGCAAGCATGGCTGATAGGAGCAATGATATATATATATATGTATGTAGAGGAATTACGACATTTGATTGAGTGAGGCCCGTGGTGTAATGGTTATCATATCTGACCGGCAATCGGAAGATCCCGGGTTCGATTCCCGGGTGGTTACCTCATTTTTTCATTTGTTTCGTTCTTTCGCTCTCATCTTGCGCGGATTATTCTCCTATACAAAGCGTCGTTCTTTACGTTAATTATACTGCGTGTTTGCAGTTATAATGTAATATATATATATATATATATATATATATATATATAGGTTACCCTAGCCGTTTGGGCGCGTATATATGAACATAGAACAGACACACATCATCATCATCACCACAACACATATGTGGGTCGGGGGTGGGGGGTTTGTGTGTGTGTGTGTTCGTGCGTCTGTCTGTATTTAAAGAAAAGCAAAGGCACAAATCCATCTGCAAAAGCAAATCAAGCATGAACACTGCTTTCATAAGTCCAAAAGAGCCGCAAGCCTAAACCCTCGTTGACTTTAAAAGAAGAAAAAAAAAAAAAAGTGATCGTAATTTTAACGGAAATTTGTTTCTCTGCAACTCGATGACCATAAAGAAAAAAAAAAGTTTATTTTATGGTAACACTAAAAAAGCTTTTTTTTTCACTGCGGTGCAAGCATCAAATTCTTGTGCTCTTTAACTATCAAACAAAAGAACCATTCTTTCAATATTATACTTTACGACTAAGATGTACATCACAATATATATATATATTATATATATATATATATATATATACACAGAGTGTCCCAAAACCATGTATACATTTTAAAAAACTTATAACAGGCGAACCCACTAACAGATTCAGATGATTTTATTTCTTTTTATAGCCTATAGCCTAAGGAGATACAACAGCGAAATTGTTAACAGCCTTGCCTAGCCTAAGGAGATACAAAATCAAAATTAGTAATAGCCTTGCCTGCCTACAGTAAACATGGAAAATGGAAGTGTGTGCTTGTCATTTGAGCAACGAAAATGGATACTAAAGTCGTATTTTAAAGTTGAGATGATATCAAAGGTTCAACAACAGTGGACACACAATTTTGGAACTAATCCTCCAACTCGACTTACCATTTCACGTATCTGTGAGAAATTTGAAGTATACGGTACTGTGCATGATGTGTACAGTACAAGCAAGCGACTGGGCGTCCAAAGACATCAACAGATGCTAACACTTCTGATGAAGTACTACAGGTATTCAACCGATCACCAAGAAAATCTGTGAGACAATGTGCTCGTGAAACAGGGAAAAGTAAGACAAGTGTCCACAGAGTTGTGAAGAATGCTAAATGGAAATTTTACATCCCGAGATTATTACATGCCTTGAATGAGGATGATCCGGATCGCAGAATCCAGTTTTGCGAATCGTTTCGAGTAAACAACACAGAAGATGGCCAATTTGCGGACAAAATTGTGTGGTCTGATGAGGCTACATTTAAGTTGAATGGTATAATTAATCGTCACAATTGCACATACTGGTCACAAGAAAATCCACACATTTATGTGGAACGACGTAAATTTACCGGGTATAACTGTCGGTGTGGTTTTTCTTGCAAAGGTTTAGTTGGTCCATTCTTTTTCGATGGTACAGTTACCGGTCATAGCTACCTCAACATGCTTCGGGGAAAAGGTTTTCCTGCAATTCGACAGTTATCAGTTATACGGAGATGAGGACATTTACTTTCACAAGATGGAGCACCTCCTCATTACCATCAAGATGTCAGGAACTACCTTGCTGAAAAATTTCATTATCGGTGGATCGAACGATGAGGTAGTATCGAGTATCCACCACGTTCACCAGATTTGAACCACTTGACTTTTTTTTATGGGTCATTTGAAAAATGAAGTATACAGTAGAAGACCTACACCACTTGAACAACTAAAGAGCACAGTTGAAGAAGCGTGTAGAAATATCCCTACAACATTTTTGTTGAAGTCTGCCAATCAGTGAATCAAAGAGCGCAGTGGTGCATTGATGTCAATGGTCGACATTTCGAACACTTACGTGTTTAAAACAAATTAAACTATCTATTATTTCGATGTTGTATATTTTACCTATAAAAAGAAATAAAAATTATATGAATCCGTTAGTGGGCTCGCCTGTTATAAGTTTTTTAAAAATGTATACATGGTTTTGGGACACTGTATATATATATATATAATATATATATATATATATATATATATATATATATATATGGTGATGCTTTTAGCGCTGGAGATATATATATATATATATATATATGGTTATGCTTTTAGCGCTGGGTTAAAACTTTGCATTCTAGTAATAGATTTACTGTTTCAGTTAACATTTTATGCATCAAATAATACACACAAATTTGAATCACGGATATATATACAGGGTGTCCCCAAAAAAACTATATACTCTTTATAGCATCATATATTTTATAATTTAAAAAACAATAACAATATATTGTTATAGCAATTGCCAATGAAAGGTAAATTAGTAATCTAAGTGATCAAAATGTTATAGCGAGTTGTTTGCATATAAAATTTAATTAACTACGCCAAGTGCTCAAAATGTTCTCCGGCGGCATGAATGCACTTTTGAATGCGTCGACTAACTGATTCGCAGACATGGACTAATGTGGATGCTGTGATGGTCCCGCACTTTTCCCTAATTGCATCCTTAAGGTGTTCGAGTGTTGTAGGTCTTGTACCATAAACTGCATCCTTTAGGTAACCCCACGAGTAAAAATCAAGTGGAGTCAAGTCCGGTGAACGTGGAGGATACTCAACGCTTCCTCTTCGTCCTATCCAACGGTTAGGCAACGTTTCATCGAGGTACCTTCTGACATCACAATGATAATGAGGGGGGGCTCCATCTTGTTGAAAGTAAAAGTCGTCGTTTCCAAACAACTTCCGAACTGCAGGTATAATTTCTGTCCGCAGCATGTCGAGATATGCGGCACCGGTAACTGTCCCATTAAAGAAAAATGGTCCAACCAAACCCCTGGATGATAAACCACACCATGCTGTTAATCCTGGTAAATTAACATGTTTATCCACATAAACGTGTGGATTATCAAGTGACCAGTACCTGCAGTTGTGTCGATTTACTGTGCCATTCAGCTTGAAGGTAGTTTCATCAGACCACACGATTTTGCTGGCAAACTATACGTCTTCGGCTTCCATTGACTGAAACCATTCACAAAATTCGAGTCTGCGATCAGGGTCATCTTCAGTCATGGCGTGTAACAGACTTGGAATGTAGCTTTTCCATTTTGCCGACTTTAAAATCCGGTGAACACCTGATTTGCTGATTCCGGTCTCACGGGCGCATTGCCTAACTGATTTCTGTGGTGACCGATTAAATTTTTGCAACACTAAAATGGAGTTTTCATCACTCGCACTTGATTTGCGTCGTCCAGATCTTCGCTTGTGCATATCTTGAGCAGATCCCTCTGCCTCAAACTTGTCACGGATGCTTGTAATGGCGAGACGTGTCGGTGGCTTTGTACCAAATTCTCGGATCCATTGCCGCTGGACTTCGGACACATTCTCAAATTTCCAGTACCATTTCAGAACACTTTTTCGTTGCTCCAGTGTCAAACGTTTACGCAACATGGGTTCTTTTGCTGAACTGAATAAAGTTGAATGCTGTAGAGTTTGTATCGTGGAATGAGTGCGTAGGCTAAGTCGAAGCAAGCTAGTGAGTGACTAGACTACGTTCGGTCCATAGGCTTCGTCATTACAAGGCCTTTGAATAAAACAAGGCCAGGCTTAGTCGACGCATTCAAAAGTGCATTCATGCCGCCGGAGAACATTTTGAGCACTTGGCGTAGTTAATTAAATTTTATATGCAAACAACTCGCTATAACATTTTGATCACTTAGATTACTAATTTACCTTTCATTGGCAATTGCTATAACAATATATTGTTGTTTTTTTTAAATTATAAAATATATGATGCTATAAAGAGTATATAGTTTTTTTGGGACACCCTGTATATATATATATATATGTGTGTGTGTGTGCCTATGTGTCTGTGTGTCAAGCTGGAAAATCTTTACATGTTAGAACGAAATAGCATAAATATGCGTGTACAATAGCGAACAATTTCAATACATTGCTTGACGATGTGAACTATTTCGATAAAATCATGGTATTAATTGGGAAGGTTCTAAAATTCGATTATTAAACAAAGCATCATTTTGGAATGTACATTTATATACATTATAAATAACCTTAATAATAGGTCAGGATTTATAAAATGGGCCATATCTTGTTAAAATGTCTTTTTCCTTTTATCAATGCTTGTTAATCTTTTGCTAATTTGTCGTATCTTTTTTGTCTTTTTGTGTATATATATTTGTTTGTATGAAGGTATGTATGTAAGGGGTTCCAAAAAACCTTAGCCCCCGCCCCCTTTGCAGCTTACATGTTTATTTATATCGAAATAGTTTTTAGTGATTATAAAAATATATAAAATTCTTTATTTATTGCAGGTATTAAAATTACTCTAGCTGATAAAGTGATAATATAATGGCTTCTCAATTAATTGGTGATTCGGAGAGGCAACGTGTGATAGATCGCAGACGAGCAATAACATTTCGGGAAGCTCGTGATGCTGGAGCCACCTTTATAACACGTTCATGGGTTGCCAAAAAGTTGCGAAGAAGTGAGGACTTCGTCAAAAGAAATCGGAATAAAACTTTGGACGAATGTGAAATGGATACAACCAAATCTGGGCGCCCAAATTTGCCACTCTCTCAGGAAACAAAGGACATCATTGAAAGCGGTACGCGTAAGCGGAAAAACAGCTGTGCTAAACTTTCTAGAGAGATCGAACTGTTGAGAGGAAAGATCGTTAGTGGTGAGATCATTCGACTGTACCGTCATGGGCAAGGTTTAATGCTTTGGCATGAACTTCCAAAGCCAAGAAAAACTCAACTTAACATCGATGACAGAATGTGGTTTGCCCATTATCTTGAAGATTGGGATGTGGATGATTTCATGCATTTAGCTGTCTCCGATGAATTTTTTGTTTACGTAACACGTCGGCCTAACTACCAAAATGATCGAGTGTGGGCCACAGCACCAGATGAAATCGATGACAATGAACATTATCGCGAATTATTAAAAAGTCCAGACTGTGTTGGTGTGTTTGTTTTGTCACTGCAAAGAAGCTCATGTGGGTGCTGAAGCCAAATGGTCAGAGTTGGGATGGACAGTATTTTCGTGATATTATTCTATCCCAGCATGTCATTCCTTTTCTAAGAAACCCAAAACAATGTTATGGATGTCGATCAGGTCACACTTCTGCACGATAAGGCCCCCTACTTTAAGGCATTAGCCACTGAACAGTTGTTGCGGAACCATGAGATCGATTTCTTTGGAAATGAAGAATGGCCAGGAAATTCTCTCCTGACCTGAACGTCTGTGAACACATTGGATCAGTTATAAAGGACAAGGTTGAATGTCTCTTGTTTCAAGAACCTGCAGCAAATCGATTTTCGAAGGATACAATGACGCAACACATTGAAACTGTTTTAGCAAATTTGCGTAACGATCAAGATCTATTCACGTCATTTGGCAAGCTACCCAAAGCGAATTCAGGCTGTCTTGGAAGCCAATGGCGGGAACACCAAATTTTAATTGTTCTTATTAAACGCAGGATTAAATTCTCTTTTGTAAGGTACTCTATGTTTAGTTTTACTGTACCTCTAATAGTTTAGGCCATGGGCGGGGGGTCTAAGGTTTATTGGAGCCCCGTAGTAGACCCTCGCTTTACGCGGTCTCACACTACGTGGTTCCGTTTTAACAGTGTTGGAAATTCGTGACACAAATTCTATATAACAGGGTTCGCGCCGAAAGCGGACACTGATAGAAGAAGAAAAGAAGAAAAAGAAGAAGAAGAAGAAGAAGTCTGTGAAGCTCCTTGGCAGCTGACTGTGAAGATGTTAGGCGAATTGCTGAGAAGAGCTAACGATTTGAAGAAGTTTTGCGGTGGAGATTCATCCATACCTGGAAAGTAGTCTTCTGTTGGGAAAGGAATGGACAGTCCTGGATTTTACACGGAACTCTATCGTGAGAAGCAAGTTGCCGACAAACAAGCAAAAACACACGTTCCTTTAAGCCTAGCCTGAAGAAGCAATCAACCCCTGCAGCCACCTTCATTTCCAGGTTTTTCACCAACATCACCGCCGCTGCTTCTTCCTCCTACTCCACCACTGCTGCTGCTGTCGTCTTCCCCTCGTCCTCCCATTGAAAAAAGTAGGACATGATATGGTAGAGGAAACTACAACACTATCCCCAAAATAGTAGCATGGTCGGGTGTACATCCAGGCACATCTACCCTCGGGATGTGCAATTTTGACGACGACTTGGTACGACTTGGAACGTAAACATACTTTCCACACAAGACGTTAAGGTCACTTAACGCAGTTTCTCATAACGCGAGGTTCTTTCAAGAAAGTAACCCTGAATATATATATATATATATATATATATATATATATATGTAACCCCTGCATATATATATATATATATAATACAGGGTGTCCCGTAAGTCTGGACCCATAGGGATTTATAATATATTTTTTTATTATGTTATTATTATTATTTTATTATTATTATTTTTTTATTATTTTTATTATGATTTTTATTTGTGGGGCCACTTGAAAGCCAAAGTGTACGAGGTCAAACTTCAGAACATTTTCCACCTTAAAGCACGCATTGTGGAGGCGTGTCAAGAAATTTCTGCGACTGTGATTCAGAAAGTGCTGTCGCAGTGGAGATTGCGTCTTCAACTATGTGTGCGACACAACGGCGGACACTTTGAACAGATTATGTAATAAATTTTTGGACTATTTTGTAATTTTATTATTTTTCCCTATGGGTCCAGACTTACGGGACACCCTGTAATATATATATATAATATATATATATATATATATATATATACTCGTAGGTGTGTGTGTATATGTTACCACTGAACGGTCAAGACAAACTCAATGGAAAGTGAGATGAAAAGTTACGTATTTTACACAGAACATTATTCCTCCCGCCCGCCCATTTCAGGGTACGAGCAGCTCGCAGCAGCATTGCCGAGTAAATAGGAAGTCAATGTACTGACGAGGCCTCCCTCCGTACGTAGTTCATCGTCACTAAATGCAATCATGTTCCGTGTTATCATAGTTATGTTACACACCCACAGCGGAAAATAGAAAGCTATTGCAAGGAATAAAGGAGGGAGGAAAGTGGTAGAATATATATATATATATATATATATATATATATAATATATATATATATATATATATATACATACTGTATATATAGGGTGTTCTAAATTATCTCTCCTATTTTGAATGTAAATTAAAGAATAACTAATGGACATACAATCATGCAGTTTGCACCATCTTGTAGGCCAACTCATAGAGTTTTTATTTCCGCTATTTTCTTTCAGGTGTCTCTCCAGTGAGTAGAGTAACCCCGAAAGACGAAAAATGGCGACCGTGCAAGAGAAGACTCAATGCGTCGTGTGGCTTGCAGAGACCAAGTTAGCCATTCTGAGAGCCACTAATGGTGCACATGTAGAAGTCTACTAACATGCCAAGAGAAACTTTTACTTGGGCTACAAGATGGTGCAAACTGCATGTTTTTATATCTATTAATTATTCTTTAATTTACATTCAAAATAGAAAAGATAACTTAGGAACACCCTCTGTATATATATATTTATTTATTTATTTCAAGAGCTTGCAGTTGACAGGAAAAAAACGGTTTACGATGATGACGATTTGCAATAACCAATAATCGATAAATAAACTCTTCTGTTGAACCATATTCGCTTTAATTATTAATTCGTTAACTTGTACGTAATAAAAGCTAAAAGATTCGCCGCGTGTTATGTTCAAAAATAGGGAGATACATCCGCAACTCAGAAGGTCTCAAAAGTTTAAAATAGTGTAATATCTTCAGCAGCGTGGTCGCTTTTAGAACTTCACAACTTTTCTTTTCCATTCGATTGGGAAACTTCGGCTTTGAGAAGTTAGTTTGAAATTGTTTCCTTTCCTTCTGCTTTCCTTATTTTGAGAAGTCCACTGAATTTCAATACATGAATCATGCACTCCAAATGGTACTAGGTGTTGTTTGATATATATATATTATATATTATATATATATATTATATATATATATATATATATATATATATATATATATATATATATATATATATGAAACGTCTACTCGACACCTCATAATGAACTTAGATTTCTGAAATGAATATTAGCTATTTTGAAATGTTTACTAGATATTTGAAATATCGAATCACCTGAAGATCAATTACCCCAGCCTTCTTTAGTTAGCTTTATAAGGCTAACTAACGAAAATATCACGACTTAACCTAACCAATCATCAAGGGCGTACAGTGACCTAACGATTGTCGGGTTAGGTCGTGATATTTTCGTTAGTTAGCCTTATAAAGCTAACTAAAAAAGGCTTGGGTGACGGATCTTCAGGTGATCAGAAATATCTGAAAACGGTGCTTAGATGTTTGAGATATATAAAGACATAGAACCTAAACATTTCATTTGTATAATAAGTTTTCTTTTGTTTGCGCCTAGACCAGTGGTCGGGGAACAGGGGTAAATTACCCAAATGGGGTAAATTTAAAACTTTTGGGGGTAATGCGTGCGGTATGAGAGACACTTTGTGCTGATATTTTTTTCATATATTTTTATTTTATTTTGTTACATAAATGTGGCGTTATTCTAAATTTTAGAATATTACGAATTTACGTCCTTATTACGTCCTCAAATATATTTTGGGGTAATACACAAAAAAGTTCGCCGACCACTGGCCTAGACGCATTCTATTGTGGTTAAAAATATTTTGAAGTTGTGACGCACTTTATCTAGTATTCATATTTATAGGTTATCTCGGAAAGAGGAGGAAACACTAATTATATTTGTGCATTTACTCATTTATTCTATGTAGGGTTCGGTCGTTTAAGTGCCTTTCATGCATTTTATTAATTTTATATAATAATATAAGATATACTGAAAAACAGTCAAGTTGGTGCACAAGGAGACAGATATATAAACATTACAACTGCATGTTGTACAACTGAATTCAAATGCAGACATTTGAATGATACATGTATCTAATAATATTCTGATATACTTAACGTTTTATCACCCCCAAAGACTAAAAATTCCTGTACCCACTAAAATGGCTTAAACACAAGATGAACTGGTACTTGTAGGTTATCTCCCCCCCCCCACCAATTTTGACAGAATATTTTCGTTAAAACTAACGAAAATATCACGACTTGACCTAACCAATTATCAAGGGCGTACAGTTGATCTATTATTAATTATAACATTGTTTGTTTCTGGAATAGTATTTACTATTTACTAATAGATCAGCTGTACGCCCTTGATAATTATAATTGGTTAGGTTAAGTCGTGATATTTTCTTTGGTTTTAACGAAAATATTCTGTCAAAATTGGCGGTGGGGGGGGGGAGGGGGGGGGGGGGGTAATAACCTACAAGACCCGATGAACTTAAATAATAATCGTCTTCCACAAATCTTTCCTATTTTTACCTCAAATGTTGTAAATATCTTAATATTTTAAATTATGAATTCATGGTTTCGGCATTTATTCGTAAGAAACTTGGTTTCATCTTCCTTTTTGTAGAATTTTTAAAAGCCTTATCTTTTATTTCTATGGACCACAGTCTCTTTTTCGATATTTTAGTGTTAACTTTATTTAAAGTACAAAGTGTAATTTCTGAGTTCATTCATTCAAACCATTTCCAAGATAATGATGTCATTTTAGCTTTTGGACTTCAACTTTGTCTCTTTAATTGGAATTCCTTATTTTTCCAACTTTTAACATATTTTAGCTTTAAAATTTTTACTTTTTAAAGTCATGTTAAATGAATTACATTTAAATTTCGTTCTTTACAATGTTAGTAATGAAATAAGATATTCCAAAACGCCCGGCTATGACTAAAAGGGGAGTGTCGCATACTACTGTATAACAGGATAAAAACTAAACTAGAATTGTTATCGAATGCTGTCGACAAAAATTTGATTCTATTTTTTATCGTCTACGAAGCTTCTGATAGTCTTCTTTGAAATGTAGGTTAAGTTAAGTTAGGTTAGATTAGGCTAGGTTAGGTTAAGTTAAATTAGTTTGTTATATCAAATTTAGTTAGGTTAGGTTAGATAAGGTTAAGTTAGGTTCAGCTAAGTTAGGTTAGATTAAATGAAATTTGGTTAGGTTTGATTAGATCATTTTATGTTACGAAAGTCTAAATACTCGTTCACCCCCCCCCCCCCCAAGAAGTCGAAAATTTGTCCCTTCTGTCAAAAATGTTGTCTTTGAAAAGCTCCGAGCGCCTTAGTAAAAACGTTTTCATAAGTGTGGTAATCCTATTCATTATTAAACTAAGATTTCCGGACCATCACTCGATCGCAATAACTTTAATGTACAGTTCTGGAAAAAAGTTCGCCTACAAACATAATAAAAACATTATTAAAACATTGAAACATTATTAACTGGCAATATTTTGCTTCTGTTTAAATATGGCTTTCTTTTTGCTAACACTAATAATACAATTTCACGAAAAAAAAACCACTCATTTAATGATTAGTAATTTTTTGTGATTTTTTTTTTAATTTTATGTATGTTGGCGAACTTTTTCCCGACACCACATACTGTTATACTCGCTACAATGACGAAATATTATTTACAAAAGACTGCAAAGGAATTTATACCAAATTAGGGAGCAAGTGTAGTTTACGTCCCCCTGTGGTGCCTAGTGTAGTTTACGTTCTCCTATATTATCCTAGTGTAGTTTACGTTCCCCTACATTATCCTAGTGTAGTTTGCGTCCCCCAACTTTGTCCGCTATACCTAATCAAATCCCATAAGTAATGTCGTTTTTTACGATAGATTAAGTTTAAACTAGTCCTACTCGGTTTAAGCATAAATTTTCCGAAGGTTATATCTAAGACGAGATCTATCGTGTTTCGCTACATACTTTACAGACCTTAACCAGTGAAGACGTGTGTTTTGCTTTATGTGAACCCCTCATAAACATGGCGGTATCAGAAGAGCATATCAGGTATATAATGCTTTACGAGTTCAAAAAAGGGAATAGTGCTACTGAAGCAACGCGAAACATTCAGGACGTTTATGGCAACAATATTCTGCATGTGAGGAAATGGAGATGGTTTCAAAAGTTTAGGAATGGTGACTGCTGTTTGACAGATGCAGCACGCTCTGGACGCCCTGCTGAGTTTGATGATAACCTGCTGTTAGCCGCACTTGAAGAAGACTGTTCAACAACTGTCGAAGAATTGGCCCAGAAACTCAATTCATCCCCGTCCACCATCCATCGACATTTGCAACAACTCGGGAAAGTACCTAAGTTAGGAAAATGGGTGCCACATGAA
>JAJOZX010000485.1:1175000-1235000 GCA_023014485.1 Bathynomus jamesi
ACAATGTTGCTAGAGTGAAACAAAACTGAAACATTATTCCAATCAATACAATGGGATAACTCTGACAAATGGACAAAAAGGGCACTGGACAACTGTCCCGTTCTAACGGAATATTGATGCTGTTTTACACGCGTTTGCAAATCCTTTCCCGTCTGACCTATGTAAAAGGAATCACATTGCTTACACCCAATTTTATAGATAATGCCTAAATTATTGGTAGGGCTATTTTTTACTATGATGTTTTTCACAATATTGTTATATGAAAAAACTACACTGATATCCAAAAGTTTAAGTACATTAGCAATGCCTAAGAAGCCCGGGAAAAATGGAAGTACTAAAATATTCTTTGACAAGGTGCGAGTGTTATTATTCACACGATAGAAGGTTCGTTTAGCCTTATTAAGACAAGATTCCATGAACGCAGATGGGTAACACAACTCACTTCCAATACCGTTGATATTTTCCAATTCGGCATCGATGTATTCAGGACTGGCGATCCTAAGAGCGCGGAGAAACATTGAGGAAAATATGGCCTTTTTAATAGGGGTGTCATGTCCAGAGTAAAAGTGTACGTAGGACAAATTGTTTGTTTTTTTCCGATATATACTAAACTTAAAACCCGGGCTATCCCTATGAACACGCACATCCAAAAACGGGATTGAGTTGTCTTGTTCCACTTCTAAAGTAAATTTAATGGAGGGGACTTGGTCATTTAACTGAAGGAGGAAGTCATCCAGGTCACGATTCATGGGCCAGATACACAAAATATCGTCGACGTACCGCAACCAAGGGATGCCAACCCCCAGGATTCTCGGAATGTAAGTAATTTCAAAAAACTCCATATAAATATTGGAGAGAAGGGGCGACAAAGGGTTGCCCATGGCCATCCCAAAAACTTGTTGATAATGCTCGCCATTGAAAGTGAATTTACAATCCTTGATACAAAGCTTAATAAGCTCCAAAACAGTGTGTGCAGGTAATGGTAAATCATAATTATGTAATTCTCTGGCGAGAAAGTCAAGCATATCATCAATCGGAACTTTTGTGAACAATGAACAAACGTCGAAACTGATCAATCTATCGTTGGTATTAATGCGAACATTATTCAATTTTTCAGTGAGATCCATGGAATTTTTTACGTGTGAATCAGAGACAGTTCCAAGAATGGGGGACAAAACATTAACAAGCCATTTGGAGAGTTTATAGGTAATAGAGCCCACCGAGCTAATAATAGGGCGCATAGGGTTACCCGGTTTGTGGGTTTTAATAAGACCATAAAGATAAGGCAAAGCAGGTGAAGTGGACAAAAAAAGGGGAATTAAATCCTTATGATCTTTGAGAATGCGTTTCAAGCCACTATTGAAAGATTTGATGACATCATCCTGTGGGTTCTTCCTAAGTTTCACGTATGTGGCGGGGTCCTGAAGCAGCTCATTCATCTTTCCAATGTAATCCACTTTGTCCATAATGACTAAGGTGTTAGCCTTGTCTGCTTTAGTAATATGGAGCTCACTATCTTTTTTTAATTGTGAAAGGCTATTGCGGAAACGTTTAGGAAAGTTATCTTCGTAAGAAATATTCGCAGCACCATAGACCAGGCCTTTAACTATGTTAACTAAAAACTGAGGAAGGTTACACTGTTTTTCAAAACGAGCAAGACTATGACAAATTTGTAAAGCAGTAGGTTTTTTAACAATATAAAAGGACATACCAAATCCAAGGGCACTTTTTGCATCGTCACTAATGTTTTTCGAAGAAAGGTTCAAAACACACTTTGAGCTTGCTTTTTTACTCCACTGACTATTT
Organism: Bathynomus jamesi; assembly: GCA_023014485.1. Taxonomy (NCBI): domain Eukaryota; kingdom Metazoa; phylum Arthropoda; class Malacostraca; order Isopoda; family Cirolanidae; genus Bathynomus; species Bathynomus jamesi. The sequence goes on from JAJOZX010000485.1 coordinate 1,176,807, forward strand.
CGAATGAGACTTTTAATTTTGCGATCCAAAATGTTTCGAAGTGAAGAAGTTCTCCGACGCAACTCGTTGTAAATTTCATCAAACAAAGGTTGGATCCACGGTTGGGGAATAACAGTCAAAACATTACGTTTGGCAATGCCTAAATTTTTGAAGGTGGACCACTCATTTTGTCTGGTGACTTCAATATGTTTCTTTAAAATTACTCTGCTAAAGTTGTTGAACGGATGGTCGTCCATTTCTCTGAGGCGAATCGGAAGGAGGGACTTGGGAAGGACCTGCTCCTCCAGACAATTAGTAAGAAACTTCCGTCGGATCCGAATTGCATGCCCCTTCATTAATGTAGAAGCAAACACCGACACAAACGGGGACAATAGAGGGAACAGCAAGGCGAAGGAACGCGTGGTGTTCATTATATGAAAAATTATTTCACGAAAGTGACACGTGAAAAGTATTTATGATGAATAAAACCACGAAGGAAAAAGAAACACAAAGGGGTGCTCAAGCGCTTTCGTCTAATGACATCCTCAGGAACACTGGAGTGAAAGGACAGATCAAGGCAATATATAGGTTACAAAAATAAACATACATACATACATATTCACATATATATACATATATAATATATACATATATATATATATATAAATATATACATATATATAGTAAGCATAGAAAAAAATTGTGGGAGGAGCCAACATTTATATGGTCACAGAAGAATAAAGAAATAAAAATAAATATAAATATAAATTGAGAAAAAATTAATTACAAAATAGTGCCTTAGTGATATATATGTCACAGCCTAAATAATCATAAAGAAATAAACAGGCAAATAAAAAAAACCCATAAATACATATACATACATAATATATATATATATACATATATATACACATATATATATATATATATATATATATATAAAGACACTTTTAGCACTTTGGCCGACCTTCCATATAAATTCAAATGGCTTTTTTATGGAACAGGTCACAAAAGAATAAAGAAATAAAAATAAATATAAATATTGTAAGTGGAGTCTACCAATTCAAGCTCAAGAGGGAGGTTTTACAATCGATTTAATAGATGCTGCCAAATTGATATATATGTCACATTATTAAAAAATAAAAATTGAAAGATAAATTTTAAGAGAGGCACACCAATTTATAAGGGAAAAATTACCACATATGCATATTATAGTCACAAACGAATACAAAAGTACAAGTAAATATAAATTGGAAAACAAAATGATCCCTAGATGATATAAAGAACAATAAAATATATATACAACATATTTACGGTATATATACGAAATATAAACGCAATATATACAGAATATATATATATATATATATATATATGCATAAGGGAAAAAAAATTACCAAATTTGTTTTTATAATTATTGTCTGAGAAAACGGTAGGTCGCAAAAGAATAAAGAAATAAAAATAAATATAACTTGAAAAAATTACAAATAATACACGTACACATATATACCCGCATACCCAAATATATATACATATACACACATATATACAAACACACACACACACACACACACATATAATATATATATATATATACAAGCTTGACCTTCACGAAATGAGAAATCATCCCGCAGAACCTTTGTGAGGTTGTAAGGTAAGGTAAGGTACATACACATATACATATATATATATATATTTAACTGCATACATACATACATACATACATATACACACATACATACATACATATACACACATATACATACAAACACATTTAACTGCAATGACCACACACATACGCACATACACATACATACATACACATACACTCATACAGCAAAAAATTGAAAAATAAAATTGTAAGGGAAACAACAGACAAAAACAAATTTTTTACCAAAGATTTAACAACCTGCCCTTTTTGTTTAAATCCATTCTGAAGGAATTCAGAGCAACGGGATCAAGTTGAAACAGACCTTTACTCATGTTAAGGTTATTTGTAAGTTGAATTATAGCCGACTCAAGAATATTTCTATTAACAATGTTGCTAGAGTGAAACAAAACTGAAACATTATTCCAATCAATACAATGGGATAACTCTGACAAATGGACAAAAAGGGCACTGGACAACTGTCCCGTTCTAACGGAATATTGATGCTGTTTTACACGCGTTTGCAAATCCTTTCCCGTCTGACCTATGTAAAAGGAATCACATTGCTTACACCCAATTTTATAGATAATGCCTAAATTATTGGTAGGGCTATTTTTTACTATGATGTTTTTCACAATATTGTTATATGAAAAAACTACACTGATATCCAAAAGTTTAAGTACATTAGCAATGCCTAAGAAGCCCGGGAAAAATGGAAGTACTAAAATATTCTTTGACAAGGTGCGAGTGTTATTATTCACATAGGTCAGACGGGAAAGGATTTGCAAACGCGTGTAAAACAGCATCAATATTCCGTTAGAACGGGACAGTTGTCTAGTGCCCTTTTTGTCCATTTGTCAGAGTTATCCCATTGTATTGATTGGAATAATGTTTTAGTTTTGTTTCACTCTAGCAACATTGTTAATAGAAATATTCTTGAGTCGGCTATAATTCAACTTACAAATAACCTTAACATGAGTAAAGGTCTGTTTCAACTTGATCCCGTTGCTCTGAATTCCTTCAGAATGGATTTAAACAAAAAGGGCAGGTTGTTAAATCTTTGGTAAAAAATTTGTTTTTGTCCGTTGTTTCCCTTACAATTTTATTTTTCAATTTTTTGCTGTATGAGTGTATGTGTATGTATGTATGTGTATGTGCGTATGTGTGTGGTCATTGCAGTTAAATGTGTTTGTATGTATATGTGTTTATATGTATGTATGTATGTGTGTATATGTATGTATGTATGTATGTATGCAGTTAAATATATATATATATATGTATATGTGTATGTACCTTACCTTACCTTACAACCTCACAAAGGTTCTGCGGGATGATTTCTCATTTCGTGAAGGTCAAGCTTGTATATATATATATATATGTATATGTGTGTGTGTGTGTGTGTGTGTTTGTATATATGTGTGTATATGTATATATATATTTGGGTATGCGGGTATATATGTGTACGTGTATTATTTGTAATTTTTTCAAGTTATATTTATTTTTATTTCTTTATTCTTTTGCGACCTACCGTTTTCTCAGACAATAATTATAAAAACAAATTTGGTAATTTTTTTTTTCCCTTATGCATATATATATATATATATATATATATTCTGTATATATTGCGTTTATATTTCGTATATATACCGTAAATATGTTGTATATATATTTTATTGTTCTTTATATATCATCTAGGGATCATTTTGTTTTCCAATTTATATTTACTTTTACTTTTGTATTCGTTTGTGACTATAATATGCTTATGTGGTAATTTTTCCCTTATAAATTGGTGTGCCTCTCTTAAAATTTATCTTTCAATTTTTATTTTTTAATAATGTGACATATATATCAATTTGGCAGCATCTATTAAATCGATTGTAAAACCTCCCTCTTGAGCTTGAATTGGTAGACTCCACTTACAATATTTATATTTATTTTTATTTCTTTATTCTTTTGTGACCTGTTCCATAAAAAAGCCATTTGAATTTATATGGAAGGTCGGCCAAAGTGCTAAAAGTGTCTTTATATATATATATATTATGTATATATATGTGTATATATATGTATATATATATATATATATGTATGTATATGTATTTATGGGTTTTTTTATTTGCCTGTTTATTTCTTTATGATTATTTAGGCTGTGACATATATATCACTAAGGCACTATTTTGTAATTAATTTTTTCTCAATTTATATTTATATTTATTTTTATTTCTTTAGTCTTCTGTGACCATATAAATGTTGGCTCCTCCCACAATTTTTTTTTTCTATGCTTACTATATATATGTATATATTTATATATATATATATATATGTATATATATATATATGTATATATATGTGAATATGTATGTATGTATGTTTATTTTTGTAACCTATATATTGCCTTGATCTGTCCTTTCACTCCAGTGTTCCTGAGGATGTCATTAGACGAAAGCGCTTGAGCACCCCTTTGTGTTTCTTTTTCCTTCGTGGTTTTATTCATCATATATATATATATATATATATAAATTATATATAAATTGACGATTGGTTAGGTTAAGTCGTAATATTTTCGTTAGTTTTAACGTTTTATTTGATGGATTCATTTAAGAAATGTCTCCTAAAGATCCTAGTGTAGTGTACGTTCCCCATCTTTGACCTAGTGTAGTTGGTGCTACTGTAGTATGCGATCTACCTACGATTCGGCGGTCTACCTTTTAATTATAGCTTCTTATCTTGTTTACTAATTGTTTGTTTACATCCCATTGTCAATCGCCCTTGACGATTGGTTAGGTTTAGTCATGATATTTTCGTTAGTTTTAACGAAAATACCATGATTAAACCTAACCAATCGTAGGTAGACCGCATACTACAGTAGCACCAGAATTTTTTTTTATTCAAAAATTAAAATTTTTTGGTTATTTTTTTTTAAATAGAAATTAAACGTTTCCTAAACAAATTATTAATTTAGAGAATACAAAAAAATTAACTTAATATTATATTCGACAAACCGAAATCCAGACAGTCTTCAACAGAATAGATCGTTTATTCGACAGTAAACCTACTTCACTCTTTCAAAACTCAAATTCATTTCCATACAACAGTACACAGAAACCAAAGACTTCTTCACAAAGACATATTATCTTCTTCCGTTGTTTGAAATCACTCGAAAAAGAACTTTTTAAAACCATTTCTTCTATCTAAAGAAATTACGTATCATTTAAAGAAGTTATTGTATCATCTGACAAGAAGCTTTGACAACCAAAAGAAGGAAAAACTTCTAGAATGCACCCCTCAAAAAGAAGTTATAAGTTCTAAATTTAGGTTTTATTTTGAGTGTGTGTGTGTGTATATATATATATATATATATATATATATATATATATATATATGCTGCAAACCCACTAGGAAAAAGAAAAACGATTCCAAGGCCTTTCGTGTATTCAGAAAGGCCTTGGAATCGTTTTTCTTTTTCTTTGTGGGTTTGCAGCATTCATTCATTTCACGTGTTTTATTGTGAAATTCATCCCATATATATATATATATATATATATATATATATCGTTACCAAAACTACTACTGTTGATATTACTGCCATCATTTCAATAGCTATAACAATATTAATACTACAGTAAAGAAAAATACAACCAATTTACACGACTAACTATTTGACAACCAATCCAGATTACGTATAATTGAACCATGTAGACAGCGATTGCTCTATTTACTATATTTTTCCTGGTAACAAAATTAATTGAATGAATTATTCAAACAGTCTAAAATGTTTGTTAAATAAATTTGTATGTTTAAAACAAGTATTTTCCTTCGCGATTCCAATAAAATACTTGGAAGTATGAATCTTGAAATCGAGTTCAAAAAATAGCAGTTACTGAATTAATTATTATAAAATAGCCCAAACTTCTGACATTTTGTCTTAAATGTCAAGCAGCAGAACTTCCATTAACGTCGAACTGGGAAGAAAAATGTGTTACTAATGGTAAAATTGTGTAGTATAAATGTTTTAAGTGCTCTTTCCCGTTCTGTCTCGCTGTCATTAATTGCCTTTATGAAATGTTAGCGAAATTAACTATTTTTTGTTGATTTTCTAACTGATGTGAAATGTTCGTTCGTGGTATATTGGAGACAATTGAGTCATTAGATATTTTAGGTTACGCGTTAATATTTAAATAGAATTGAATTTCTTGCGTAAATTCTTGAAATATATATATATATATATATATATATATAGTGTACATAAAAAAAACCCATTTGATTCAATGTAAACACGATGTTCTACTCGCATCTCACCCATTTTCTATTATTATTTTTCTTTCGTTTTGAGGTATATCTTTCTTCTGCCCCAAAATTAATTTATCATTTCCTTTATTCTATCTTTCTATTGCCTTTATTCTATTTTCTTTATTCTACTTAACATCCCTTCTCTCTCTCTCTCTCTCTTCCTCATTCTGTCTCTTTTGTACGACTTCTCATTAGCTATTCCTTTTAATTTCTATTCATTCTTACCCTCTTTTATCTTCATTTAGTGTATATACTTATGACGTCACAACCAGAATGTCTTCTTTTGATGAATTTTTCCGCAGCAGATAACTTAAAATGAGGAAAAATTAAATAAATTAAAAGAGATGAATACGTCCTTGGTTCGTATCCTTCCCACCGTGAGAAGACTCAGCAAAAAAGTGGGACGTTTAGTAAATGTCATAAACATTGTACTGGCGTTTTATAAAGGTCTACAAAACATTCACTAAACGTTTCATTTGTCGCTAGAGAACCTCATCGTGAAAGGACAAAGATTGAGAGTATCTGAGAGTTTAATTCAGTGTCGTAATAGATTCGACCTAATTTGATACCAAACCAGTTGTAAAGTTTATTACCTCATCTTTAGTAACTTATTACCTGACCAATTTACCTTTTAACGTATCAGTCTTCTCTTCTTCTGAATACAGTATTTAACACACACACACACACACACACACACACACACACATATATATATATATATATATATATATATTAGTGATGTAGCGGATGTCATTTTTTTCACATCCGCGGATGCGGATGCGGATGAGGATGTTTGATTTCAACATCCGCGGATGCGGATGCGGATGTCTACATTTTCGTTATTTTTTAGGATATATTCGAGATTTGTTGTGTTTAACGTATATAATAAGTTATTATATAGAGAGAGCTGTAGCTATAATGTAGTATAATTGATTAATTGTACAATAATTGCTGTACTTTTCTCTGAACATATAAAATAATATCAAGCATCTAACTAATATAGAAATCAATTAGTGAATTCGTCTGCAAATAAATTCGTTATATTTTGTTGAGTTTCAGCCACAATTAGAAACCATAATTGTGTTACCAGGATGCGGGACGTGAACCCAACTCAAATGCACCCCACCGACCTCTTTCCCCAACCTCCACCCTTATAGAAAGAGATCTTTAATTAGCTTGATAACTATTTATATTAAGTTTAAAGTTTTATTAGGCATATTTATAAATGAGTAATTAAAATAAAGTAAACTAAGATGTTCATCGTTTAATGTTCAAACTTAATTATAGGAAGGTTATGCTTAAAAGGAACATTAATTTTTCTGCCTTTTCTGCTGCCAGTCTGTTTCTCTTTTCATCATATATTAATCCAGCACTGCTAAATAATCTCTCGCTTGGTACGTTTGTTGGAGGACAGGCTAAATGTTTCCTTGCAAGTTTACTCAAGTATGGATAGATATTCTGCGTATTTTTCCACCAACTAATAGGATTGTCACATGCAGCCAGGCGTTTTTCTTGGTGATAGCTCTCGATCATTTTTACTACATCTTTTGACATCGCGTAGGTCTCGTCATTGCTGCTTGACTCAAGAAACTGAGAGACAGATTCTGTGATAGATTTGCTTGTTGAAGGTGTTGGTTCTGTCACTGAAACTTTTATTCTTTTGGTGGGTGGCGAAGTGACAGATTCAAGAGATTGAAGCTCTTCAACTGCTTTGCCAAGTGATGATTTAACTCGTTCTAATGTACTAGGTGAAAATAACTTAGCTTTGTAACGTGGATCTAAGTAGGTTGCAAGAGAGTAACTTCATACAAGAACAGCCTCTTGTCTTGTCGCTTGCATCACTTTTGCGCACAATGAACTAGTTCTATTAATATAGTAGAATTTGATAATTTCCGCTTATTAATGACGTTTTATCTCAACGGTCCACATCCGCACGACATCCGCAGTCCAAAGTGCGGATGCGGACGCGGACGCGGATGCGAGAAAATGTGCGGATGTTCCGCGGATGCGGATGCGGATGTGACCTACATCACTAATATATATATATATATATATATATATATATATATATATATATATATATATATATATATATATATATATATATGTTTTTATATACAAAAAGCAATTCCAGTGAAACGTGCGAACGAGATTCCTCCAATGAATGATTAAGACCCCTGTCGGAAAAGAAATGAACGATCTTTGGGAGCAAAGGTGGAGCTGACCACGGAGCCTCTAAGGTATTCTCGATTCCCGCTCACGAACAGAGAAGTCAGTTTTCGGACAGGAACAGTGTCTCGTGGGTGAGGGGAACCCGAGGAACTCCATTGTTCATTTGAGTTATTCCAGACAGTAAGAACATAAGGCGCAACATTAACAACCGAACTGAAATCAAGACATCAGAACATCGTTTTTCCGGTGTTCACACGAAAACAGTTCATCAAAGTGATTATATATGAACATAAATCGGTATATTATATCTTTGATATATCCTTTAAATGTGTTATAATCGCTTATAATTGCTTATAATTGCTTAACAACAGTTAAAGAAGAAATTAATAAAATCCCAGAAAAATGCATCCTATATACTATTGAGCTAAAATGTGTCTGTGTGTCTGTCCGCTTTCTTCGGAACCGTGCACAGACTAAACGGCACATCGGAAAATTCTGCAACCACCACCAACTGATAGCCCATGAGCTGCCGATGTGCTCTGTCAAGTTTCCCGGTCCTAGGTCACTTCGCGGCCGAGCACGAGCTATTTAATGTCTATTACAAGTGAATGTAGGTACTTCGAAAAGGAAAATGACGAGAGCAAAAATACATAATAAACAGTTTGGTAGTCCCGATAATAGTTTGGTAGTCCCGATAATAGTTTGGTAGTCCCGATAATAGGTAAGTACCAACATACATATACATATATACAATATACATATATATATACAGCTAGCTGTGACATATACTGCTACCTGCCCGGAGGGCGATAGCGAGCAATAGCGAGCTACCGCTTGTATATATTATATTTGTCACCATTTCTTTCGTAATTCTGACTACACATGGGGAAATGAGTTGTGTACACGAGAAGGTGGAGGTTCAACTTTTAGAATGATTTTGTGTGTGTGTGTGTGTGTGTGTATGTGTGTGTGTGTGTGTGTGTGAGTAATGACTTAAGAAAGTAAATCCATAATATGGAATAAATACTTCATTAAAAACTAAGCTTCATTTCAAATTCCTGCAACAGATGGCTAGATCTATGACGCCATTTTCTTGAGTTTGAGCTGGATTGAAAATAAATTTAGAGTTAGCATGTACAGTATATGAATTTCAAATGAAATACTCGGAAATTTCTTAATTTTACGGCAACCTTTAAATCCCATGAAAATTTAACCGTGTACAGAAATTTTGGCCTGTTTGAAGTTGAGAATTTTATATTTAATTACAAAAGAATGTTATAAAATTGTTGAAAATTAATATTTTTTTTCCCAAAAACTTTTAAGTTTTTTCTTGACAGACTTTAGACAAATATTTTCGTTTTCCTTCGGTTTCAGAGACGTTATTTTGTCTTATAATTTTTTCATTATCCATAAATCTGTCCTTCAGAGCTGTCCTTTTTGAAAATGTTCCTAAAAATTCTATAAAAAAAATTAATGAAAATAATTACAGACAAAGAAATGATTTCGAAAATACAAAAAATGTTGGAGTCATATATATATATATACCTCATTTTTTCATTTGTTCCGTTCTCTCTCTCTCGTCTTGCGCGGAATATCTCCTATACAAGCGTCGTTCTTTACGTTATTTATACTGCGTGTTCTTTGCAGTTGAATGTATATATATATATATATATATATTCGCTACCTCTGAAATTAAGCTAAATTAATTTACTTTTCGCACTTCATAACATGACTCGCTCATCATTATAATAATAGCCTTAGTCCTTTCAGTACAGTGGGACTCTTACGTCACACCGGAAATAATAATGTATATCGTACTAAAATGCAACTTTTCTACAAATGCTTCTACAGAGGGTAAATAGACACCTTTGGTTTTCCATAGTTTTTGAGTTGGTAATAAAAGTCGCTAAATAATAACGAATTTATTAAATCAATATATTTAGAATCGTGTTGTTATTCCCTTTTCCATTATGTAACGCTGACACATACACACGTTCTGATATTCCATTGATAAGCTTTGCCATTTGTTCTTGAGGACAATCATCATAGCGTCCATTTACTTTTGGTGAACTTCTGTACAAGTTTAAGTAGATTTTGTTTATTTGTCGATAAAGGAAGCCATAATATGTTTATAATCTAAGTTAACGAGTTACTAAAATATTTAATTTTGAATAACAGCAAATCTTACGTTTTGTGATTTAAAGAAGAAGAATCCATGAACGAAATGATTAAAAGTAATTTCATTTTACAATTCCCGACAGTAAATAAAACTAAATTTAACTTTATGTATGAACCTGTTAACAAATGAAACTCATTATTACCTTTCTTTACAAAAAAAAAAAAAAAAAAAACAATCTCATTCCTTAACTTCTGTTAAAAGATAATAAAAAAAAATTATTTAACCAAATGATACTAAGTCAGGAGAGCTAATTTTTGCCTAAAGAGCACTAATCCCCCAAATGGGTTGCTCCACTTACACCTATAATGAGGGCTATTTTGTACGCACACCAGTGTATATATATATATATATATATATATATATATATATATATATAATATTTACTCTTTTTTAAGTTAATTTTGTTTGCAAACATTTTGAGAAATAAAAAATTCAATTCAGTTCAACTCAATGAAAAATATATATAGAATAAAATAATAATAATGAGAATAATGATGATGATGATAATAATAATAATAATAATAATAATAAATGTTTTCGCACTAATGGTGAAACAAATTGAGGGAATTTCATTTGATCACACTTGACTATTTTCGTTATAATTATTTTAATAAAATTAAAAGCACTTCAACTTCAGCCGAAGTAAAACATTATATTTGCAAATTTATGAATAAATTATTACAATTTTTTATGCCTTAACTTGGACATGATAAAAAATCTTTCAAGTTAAATATTTATTATGCGTTAATTTAAGGGCTATTTTATGAAGACTAAACTAAGGTGTGTATATAAAAAAGACGAAGTGATACTTTACAGTGGCGCTCATACAGGGTAGCCCAAAAGGTACCTACCAAGTTTAAGCCTTTATTTCACCAAAACTATTGAGAGTACAAAGATAGTTCAGACGCCATTCAAATTAGCATCTTAAGCCATTTATATGACAATGTGTTCGATGTGCTGTCCCTCCACTTCGACGATTTTTCGCAACCCCATTCCAAAATTCGATACCACGCTGTGGAGAACCTCTGTCGGAATGTCGACGATTTGACGTTCAATCGGTGATTTCAGCGCCTCCAAAGTTTTTAGGTTGCTCTGGTAAACTCTATCTTTGAGGTATCCCACAAAAAGAAGTCACACGGGTTGAGATCAGGCGAATAGGCAGACCAATCAATGCCGCTTCCATAGTGCTTCCGATAGTCCAAACTAATGATATTCTCTCCAAACTGATGTTAAACAAATGGCGTGAGTAGTATAGTGTGTCAGCAAATTTTCAACGAATTCTATTCATTCGTTTCGGAGAAAATGTAAGTTAATGTTGGTAGGTACCTTTTGGGCCACCCTGTAAGTATTCGTATAGAGAAATATTTCAGTTATATTCGTCCTTATCTTTTGTACCATGCGTTGGATAGTTATGAAAAGTTTAAGTTCGTTTGGAAAAAAATTTAACAGATAAAAAATTTAGTTTAACTCCAACATAATTTAAAACATCAAAGAATTTGAGGAAAATAAAAAAAAGTTAAAATGCAAAAGTTTTCGTACATTTATTTACAAAATTTAATATTTTCTGTGTCCACCTTTTGCTTGAATAACTTCAATGATTCTCTCAGTAAAAATTTTAGCCCATTCTTCTAAAGAAAATTGTCGCAGTTCATTCAGATTTGAAGGGTTTCTCTTGTGGACAGATTTTTCAAATCAAACCATAAATTTTCGATTAAATTCACGTCTGGACTTTGACTGGCCCACTCGAGAAGTTTGAAATTCTTTTGTTGAAGCCATTTCATCATACTATTACTTTTATGTTTTGGATCATTATCTTGTTGCAGTACCAAATTGCGACCCATCGCAACTCCCGAAACTGAAGCATACATTTTCTTCTCAATTTTCCTGATACCCAATTCAAGATTCCATTGATGACAACAAGCTTTCTTGGACCAGAAGCACTAAAGCAACCACAGAAGCAAAATTACCATCGGAGTGTTTAACGTTGGAAGGATGTTTTCCCCTCAAATGCCGTATTGATTTTCGTCAAACATACCGTTGCTCGTTGTTCGCGAATAATTCAATTTTTGTCCCGTCGTCAAGAGAACTTTCTTCCAGAGGGTAAATCCATCAGTTTGATGATCCTTGGCGTACTTTAAACGAGTTTTTTTGTGCGTTTTCGGAGCAGAGGTTTCTTCCTTCAACTTTTCTATGCAGACCTGTATGACGTACAGTAGAGGATGGGCATCGTGCTTCTCAGTCTTAATGTCTGGTAAATATCACCCGCAATCACTCGTGGATTCGCAGCAGCCATTCTTTCAATCCGTCTAGCTGTACGTTCTGAAATCTTACAAAGTCTTCCACATCTTGGTAGAGTTTTGATTGTTCCAAAGCCTTTCCATCTCGTTATAACTGTAGGAACCGTCCTAAATGGAATTCGAAGTTCTTCTCCTATCTTCCTATAACTCTTTCCAGACTCGTGTGCAGCAATAACAGATCTCTTAAGCTATGTAGACAACTCTTTACCACGACGACCTATTGCTTACTAATGGCTTCCGGTTTCATTTTGCAAGGTGGTTTTAACCACCTTTTTAACAAGGTGGTTTTAACCATCCTGAGTATTATGAAGTCCTATACTGTATATATAGACAAAAGCCGAAGATGAATAACTATAATTCTGCGTACAAATTAAACATATCACTGATAATTATAATAGGAGTATGACTTCTGAAACGTCTGATATTAAATCTTTATAATGTTGACGTGGGCGTTGATCATCCTTTTTACTCTTAAATGCCGGTTCCCAAAGAACACCCCTTTCTCTACAACAATTATTATTATTATTATTATTATTATTATTATTATTGCGCCTCGGTGGTGTAGTGGTTAGCGTCGCTGACTACGAATCCATCGGCCACGGGATCGAGACTCGGTGACAGCAGGCGGCGCGCAGCAAATCCCAGCTGTTCATCCTTCCACACAATAAAGAAATTGGTTAGTAGATAAATGGGTACCCTGGGTAGCCTAGTGGTTAAGACGCTGGACTGCTGGTGCAGCGTGGTTCGGATTCCAAGTTAAACTGTAGGTCTAAAATGGAGTGAAAAGCTTGATATTCGTCAGAATGAACAATTCGAGCGGAACAAAACCAAGGTGTATATGTGTATATATATATATATATATATATATTAATCGAGGAGTCATTGTACAAAGCGAAAAAGGGAAACCAGAAAAACCGGTTACCGTATGTGGAGCAACTAAAGGAAGACTCATAAGTTCATAAAAACATTTATTTTCAATTTTAACGTTAATTTTAATTAATTTTTTTTTTTTTAAACAGTTCATTCATGTTAATAATTTTTCGTAATTCAGTCGTTCTTTTGCATCATAATTGAAACTGAGTTTTTGTAAAAATTAATTTATGCTTTATTAATTATTTCGTTAATTAAAAATTATTCCTTTCGAAAATTGGTGCAAGATTAATTTGTATTCATCGGATTTATTGGGCAAATTATGTTCACTTATTTGCCGCATTTTTGCTATTCGACTTTCATTTATGTCAAAAAAAAAAAAAAAAAAAATTCGTCGGCTTTTGCGGTGTTCAAATCCAATCCAAATCCAAGTGGATGAGAATTACGAGAGCAAAATTTAATTCCAAACGTTTCGAGACGGAATTTTTTCCTCAGGTACCAAAAATTATTGTTCAATGGGTATAATATTTGTGTGTGTGTGTGTGTGGTGTGTGTGTGTGTGTGTGTGTGTGTGGTTTTAATGAAATAAAGAAGTTCCATTTGAAACACGAATATTATGTCCAAAATAAATGCAAATGTTTTTTATGCATTTTTACAGAATTACAAAATAGTTGTATTAAAATGAGGTTCCTCTACTTACCCCTCCGTTTGGCCTTTTGGTGGTTGTAGTTGTAACCGCGGTGGGGGTGACGGTGTGATAGTGTGGCGGGGGTGGGGTGCTGAATCGCAGCATTCCCTCTCGGGAAACTCACTCCCGGAACACCATGAGAACGACAAAACCAATAGGAGTAAAACCAAAACCACTGACAAAGAACATGGCAATTGAACAGTCTTCATTTTTAATAGGTTTTATTGGGTTTATTTATTACTTTCTTTCTCTTTTAACACTTCCTCACTTCTCGGTTTTAAAAATTCGGGATGGGAAATTGGGAAGGAGTTTCCCTCAACCCAAAAATCATCATTTATTGGAAACGCCTGCACATTTATTTAATAAAGAACAGTTACTATTATTATTATTACTATTATTACTATTTTTAGTAATAGTATAAATCTGTACTATTACTACTATTAAAATAAAGTGTCTTTTGGACATACAAAAGATTATAACTTAAGATCATATTTAAAAATATTTTTGCCTTTCTCTTGATTGTAAATAATAACTGCTAAAATTCTTTATTGAAGATTGACTTACGAGTATAACTATGTCAACTCCTTCGTGGTTTATTGCATTGTGAAATATTTGGAACTTTTTCAGTTTAGTGGCCCTGTTTGGCCCTATTTTTAGGTTAGGTTAAGGCTTATTATTATATTAAAAAGTCTATTTTAATTTCTTGAGCACATCCATGTTTCTGAAATTTAAAAAAAATAGTTACTTTAATTAAAATAGGGGCCAAATGGGGGCACTAAACGGAAAAACTAAACTAAATTCACCTTAACTTAACCTAACCTAAAAATGGGGCCCCTAAACGGTAAAAGTTCCCAATATTTTGTAACAGAACGTAAAGTTAATCCTAATTTTATCTATAAATTCTATAAATGTTTTTATTTTTTATAATATTCGTAAAGAGCAAACTTTTATTAAATGCCTTTTCGTGACTAAAAACTAAAGTAGAAAGTTTTAGCTAATTTTTCTTACATAAAACTGCAAACTTTGCTCTAATGCATTTTTATACGTTGCAATCAATATAAACTCCTACAGTGCCAGGATCATTATAAGGTTTCGTATCTGTGCATTTAAGTAGTAACCAGAATTAATATATAAACAATACGATAGGGGTAATAGCTGAACGCTAAATATATATATATATATTATGACTTTGGTACTGAGAAACTGAAAAAAATATATCATTAAATTGTACTTAAGGAGAAGTAAATTCTAGAATTAAATGTATGTATTCCTATTATTTGCTACGTACAAATTATTTCTCTTTCTCTCTGTTTTTCGGATAATACTAGAACGATTCTAGTTATTGAAAATAATATTTCGAAGACTTTCTAACAAGGAGGTTAGTCGTAAGCTAATTCGATATGATCTTTCTTCCATCATATAATGAGATCATTATATTACAATGGACAACGTACGCTATATCAGTTCTCCTAAATAAGAAACTACAACAGCATTCATCATGACTTTCTTCTTACGCTTCAAGTAATCGGGACGCGATCCACTCAGGAATTTTGCGGTACTCAAAAATATAAAATAATAAAGCGATAAAAAGAGAAATAAAAAGCCAATAAATAAAGCAAAATGAAGTTTTGGCCAAAAATAAAAGCTAACGGAAATCTGTGAGAAAAATACGAAGTAAATTGTGAAAAAACAGATTTAAAATAAATATTATTTTCTTCTTTTCTCTCAATTGAAAATGAGATAAAAACAACGTAAATTACAAATTATTCTCTATTTTTTTGTAAAATTTACCAAAAAAAAAATTTTTTTTAAATTGTTTTCTCAAAAGCGCTCATACTATTAAGGCATTTATAGCTCTGGAAATAGTATGAAATAAATATGTGGGATTTATATAGCTTTATATTTTCATACTTGTGCCCAAAAAAAGGGTATATTTATAAGCAACAAATCTGTTTACGTTCTAAATTTTAAAAAAAAAAATTTGTAATAGGTAAAAAAATGTAATGTCACTGTGTTATGAACGTGGCCTTGAAAATTATAATTTCTGAAACATTATTTACAAAACAAAATTCAACTAATATATATATATATATATATATATATATATATATAGACGATGAAAAAAAAATCTATTAGAATGTTACTTCAAAAATAATAATTTAAGGTAAAATATATCAGTAGTGTTCACAACACCAATAATAATAATAATAATAATAATAATAATAATGATAATAATGAGCCAATAAGTGTGAAAAAATATGACCCTAACATTAGCCTTTACATGATTAAAATATGACTATTGGGCCCCGTTTTTTTAAAGGTTTTTTTTTCTGCTCCTTAAAAAGAGCGCGCTAAAATCAGTGGTCAAACCATGTGAACCGTTTATTTCCCAAACCGGAACCAAATCCGTTTAATTCCAAAACCGGAACCAAATCCGTTTAATTCCTCCGAGCGAAATGAACGCTTTATTTACACCTGATTTTAAGCGAAATGGATTTAGGAACTTCTTCGGTGGAAGGCGCGAGCGACGAGAGAGAAGAAAGGCGGAATAAATGTAGTGAGAGCCACACCCTCTCCCCCTCACAGTCAACGTGACACTGAGCGCCTACGGGGCCACACCCGTCCTTCTATCTTCTCCCTTACCTGCGCCTTTAGGAGCCGCCCGCCGAGAGTCCCCTCCGTCAGTAGTTCCCCATTTCTTTCCCCCTTTCCCGAATCTCCGAAGGGGGGTCGAGTGTGCGGCGAATGTCCCTTGGAATAAAACTTGCATTAAAACTTGTATGTATAAAGTTCCACGTATAATCACATTTTTTACTATTACAAGCTGGTCTTCGAGAGAAGAACTTGGTAGTGGGAAGCAACGAACACACACACACACACACACACACACACACACACACAAACACACACACACACACACATATATATATATATATATATATATATGTGTGAAATTTTACAAAATACACGAGATTTTAAGTGCACAATTTTTTAATTCTTCATTTGGATCTAAAACACTTAGTCTTATATAGTGTATCTAAGCCATACTCCGTTTGGGGAAGAAATTCTCATGCACATTTCAGTTCGGATACTGCGTACTTCGCCTGCCAAGTTTTTCAGTCCCTAGACTGTATTATCAGATATTTCGTACTTCCAAAGATTTCGAGCAACTAGTGGTCCGACACACTGCGGAAAGATTAGACACGTGGTACGCACCAAATAGAGGATTAAGAAGGTACAAAGAACAAAAAAATTGCGGAGTTTAATTTGTTTATGGCGACAAACAACAATTATTTTATGATGTTTACTCTTATTTAATTTTATCTACATTTTCTAAAGAAATTATGGCTATCGGGGTCCTTTTTTCAGTTACTTTAATGCAAAATGGTTGTTTTAATGTGCAAATCGATAGTCTTTGAAAGGAAAATATCAAAATACTGCAAACTAATTAAGACACGAGAAAACAAGAGACATCTTTAATGATGGACATACAGTATGTCCATTATTAAAGATGGACCTTCGTAATAGTGTATGTTGCTCGTACCAAACAAATTAAATAATTATGTCACATATTTCATTTGTTTAGTACTATACGAATTGTATGTATATGCAGTCGATTCAAAAAATCCTGTGGTTAACCTTCATGTTTCTTACCAATATTTATTGGCATGAAACATAGAGTTTGACGACAGAATGTTTTGAATCGACTGTACACTATATTCGATGTATATGGTGAGTTGTACGCACCACATACACAAATTTGGCGATCGGGACAAACCCCCAAAGTAAGTCATAGCGAAAGATGAGATAAAGTTAACCGGGACCACAGAAACAACTCGACAACCAACACCTTCATTTTTAACTAACCTTTTTAAAAGAATAATTAATTTCTTTATGTGCCCAGTATCAAAACTAGTACATAAGAATAACATAAATATATAAATAATATAAATATATATAAATATATAACATAAATAATATATAATATAAATAATATAAATAATATAAATAATATAAATATATATAAATAATATATAATATAAATAATATAAATATATATAAATATAAACAATGACTACGGTAATAATTACAAAAAATAAGAATAAATAGAAAGTAAAAATGAAAATAGGACTAATAATAATAATAATATAAATATAATAATAATATAATATAATAAAAACAAATACAGGATGTTTCAGATCAACCCTAGAAATATGAAAAAGAAACACTTAAACCAAATACCAAATACAAACTACAAATTCCGCCAATAGTTTGTATTTGGTATTTGAAGTTTGCCATAGTAATTCCGTAACTAATATGAAGTGTTTCTTTTCCATATTTCTAGGGTTGACCTGAAACACCCTGTACTTATGCTCGAGGCAAAAGAAGGCTGACCACAATGTTGATAAAAAAAAGAGACGCGTCTCTTTTTTTCTCTCGATGATATGATTTTCCTCCCTTCATGGGATTTGTTTTTCTTCTACATTACTTTCCCTGTTGTTATTAATAAAAAGACAACCAACCATTTTTCCTCTTACTGGATTATTAGCAAACTAACTAAACAACCAACTAAGAATATATATATATATATATATATATTAATATATATATATATATATATATATATATATATATATATTTATTACAAATTTAAAAATAAGACCAAATTATGCATAGGCTGTTATAAATTTCTTTACTATAAAAGTATTTAATTTTTAGTTTATGAAGGATCGACCCTGTATATATATATATATATATATATATATATATATATATATATATATATATATATATATATATATATATATATATATACAGGGTGGCGCAAAAGTCTGTACCGAGTTATCGATTTGTAATACTTGGTATTCCATGCATTAAAACCAAGTTCACCCTCTCGTGTATTGTTAATTTCGCAGCCATCCCCTACCTAAAAGAAAAAAATAATATATTATAATCAACACTGAAAATTCCTATGATGCGCGACTTTTGCCCCACCATATATATATATATATATATATATATATATATATATATATATATATATATATATATATATATATATATATATATATATATACTTTATTAGAATCTGGTAGTCTCGCCCTTTGCCTTGACCAATGCTTTCATTCTTTGTGGCATAAAATCTTCCTTCAAACCCTCCACACTGGTTTTCAGTCTGTGATAGAAACGCTTCCACAAGTTCTTAATTAGATTCATGTCAGGCTTTGATGCCTATTCTGCTTTCATTGCGTTTTGAGTTTTCATAAAGGTGTGGTATGGAGCTCCATCTTACCGAAAAATTTACACAACCCTGCAGGAATAAAATGAGCATCCAGAACATAAAATATTTTTTTAACTTTCCACGTCGATAGATGAGATATACTCTAATAAGAAAGTACATGCAACCACTAGCTTGTAGCCTTTCTATATGCCTCATAAGGGGCTTGAACGTACTGTAACGTCAATGCGATGAAATTTTCGATGAAAATATGGGCCAAATTTATCAACATCCAGTCAATATTTCCTTTAGATTTGATATACAAATGTGGGATACCTGTCTGGGCTTTTCGGGATCCGAATAAGGACTCTTAACCCTTTTTCTCTTTCACTGACTGAGTAGTGTGTTTTAAGATGTGAAAAAGTTGCGCAGTCTTCTCGCGACATATACGTGTTGAAAAGGAGTTTTTCTTGGAGAAGCAGTGAAAAAAACATGGTTTTCAGAGAATCCAGACGCACATCGCTGAACACCAGGTCCGTTATTTTATCTTGCAGGACTTTTTATGAATACAGATTGTCTATCTGCTATAGCAAACATAGATTAGTAGTATGGTGGTATTAAAGGAGAGGGCAAATGTTGTATTTGCACTTGCAAGCACAGGCCCGCGAGTTAGTTTGCAGTATTGCACTCACTATTGCAGTATTGCAAAATGCGGCGTTTGGGAACATTGCAAGTACCCACTGCCCATAGATTCCATCCTGGCTAAGTTCCCTTCCCGCTTTTACCCAGATAGTTGCCATGGCAACCGGAAGGAGAAAAAGGTGGAGGAAAACGGAAAGAAGAAAAGGTGGGGGGGAGGAGGAGGAGGGAAGCAGAAATTATTTAAGTATAATCCCATCGCATGCTGAATATATATATATATATATATATATATATATATATATATATATATATATATGTGTGTGTATGTGTGTGTGTGTGTATGTGTGTGTGTGTGTGTGTCTTTAACCACTCTCTCTTCGCCTTGGTGTTGCCCCACTTTTTCGTTATTATAGCTCTCTAACTGCATGCCTCCTTCTTTACGGAGAGCACGCAGTACCATACTTTCTACACATTCTCATCCCTTTCCTTTCCAACTTTCTAATGCAAGAGTTAATCGTTATTCTCAATCTTTCATATACTCAACCGGTCAACTCTGGAACAACCTTCCTCAATCCATCTTTCCCCCTGTCTATGACCTCCAGTGTTTCAAACGCGGAGTATCCATACATCTCAAAAAATTTTGCATCTTGATTTGGCTCCTTTCTTCTTCTATTTAAATGTTTTTAATTAAAATCACATAATATTTGTTACTGAAGAAGTACAATTTTGAAAAATAAATTATTTCAAAAGTTTTTTAAGTTAATTTATTTCAAGAAGTTTTTAAAATTAATTTAGTTAAAAAGTTTTTTAATGAAAATTTAAATTTCATCATCCTAAAAAAAAATATTAGTTTTAAAACAAAGATTGCACATTATTTTAACCGGAAAAAAGGTTTTTTGATTAATAGTTTTAGATAATATATATATATATATATATATAATATATATCTGTATACTTTTTTAATTAATGTCAGTTGTTTTAGTTAAAAAAAATAATCAATTTTTATTCTCTTCTAAATATGCGGCTTTTAAATGCAAATATAAAAAATTTTCACATAAAAACATTTTATTTGATAAATATGTAAAGGAGAGAAAATCTATACATACCCACCAGATCAAACAGCCCGAACTCTCGGTGGCGAAAGGAGAAGAAGAATATGGATGGGCATCTCGGGGAAAGCGAGTGGTTCGAATCCGGTAGGGGTAAAAAAAAAAAATATTTATTCCCGTATGTATAATGTAAACAACTGAATAGATTGTAGTTAAATTAAAGAATTAAATAAAAAAAAATCTAATAAAAATAAAACCCCACAAAAATCAGTTAGACTTCATAATGATAAATATGAACATAACTAACTCCAGATTAAGCACATTTTGTTTAATTTAAACAATTTTTTGTAGTTTATTTAAATTAAAAACATACTTTACTAACAAAAAATTGTATTAAAAACAACCTACAAATATAACTGTTAAAAACTTTCGTATAATATTTAGAACTGAAAATTTCTATAACCTGAGAACATTGGAATCCTTAATAATAAAAAACATAGACCACATATCAATATCAAATTCAACTAAATGGCATGGGTTTTTTTTTATGTTCTTAATTAAAATGAGACAATAAAAGGAAATTTCGATAGAGGAGAAATGTTTGAAAAACAAAGTTGAATTTTCATCTATCAATAACTATAATTATAATCTTGATTTAAAAAAAAAAATTGTTAAATATAAGTTAACAATTTATAGTTTAGTTCTTTGAAAATGTCTGAATTGTACGGACGAAACGTTAGATATAATAAGTAAAGAAATTATATTTACCCAATAATTATTTTAAATAAAATTTCTGAAGTATCCAGGAAAATCTTTGTAATTTTGGAGAAGACTCTAAAACGCTATAGATTATTATATTATTATTATTATTATTAAGATTATTATTATTATTATTATTATTATTATTATTATTATTATTATTATTATTATTAACCCAAAGCAATATTTTATGCTATATAAATAAAGGTGTCCGCATATTTCCAAGTCTATTTTGCGTTCATGTATTTTTTGGAGGTCGACTCACATCAACGCCTCTCATAACTCTCTGCCAAAACCCGAATGTTCCATATATAAATCACTCTGTAGGGGGAAATACTGTGAATTTGTGATTCAAGGACATAGTAAGCTAATCTGCTGCTTGTTATAGTCAGTGTTCATAAGAATGGCACCTGGATCAGAGCTGATAGAGTGTGAACGTAGCAACGTAGTTGGATGTCATATCGCAAATATGACTGCGCGTAAGATTGCGGAGACCTTAAAGTTCTTGAAGTCAACTGCGGGAAATACGAAAGTGGGAGACTGTGAAACATGCTAGTGCAGAACCCGGACCAGGCAGGCCATAGTTAAGGCAAATCGTGTGCAACGAACGTTGAAACGAATGGTAAGGGAAAATCGGATGTTCAACCATCATCCATGAGGTAAATGCTCGTAAAAGTCTTTCAGCAAGAGTGTCTACTGTACGTAGGGAAAGGCATGCAGAGTAATTCTATGAAAAGAGAGCTGATCACAAGCCAGACATCACAGTTTTGAGTATAAATCAACGACTACAGTGGCTCAAAACTTATTGAAACTGGGGAACAGAACAATGAAAACGTATTTTGTTATGTGGAGTTATAACTCCAGTGCATACTATTTGCATTTGATAGCAGGGTCTGGGAACGACGGCAGTCCGGAGTAACGGTTTGATCCTCAGTGCACTGTCCTGACCGTTAGGTATGCCAGTGGCACTGTGATGGTGTGGGCATTTTTTCAGAGGTTCTGGACTTGGATCATTAGCGTTTGTGAAGGGTAAAATGATTACCAGGGCGTATGTGGCATTTTGGACAACAGTGTTGTGCCAACATTGGTAGAATTTCACGATAACAGCCTGTCCCTGTGTCAACGCGATAACGCCCCGTGTCGTAAAGTCCGGACTGTAACCCTTTGTTCGAATAGACTAACACCAAGAACGCGTCATGGCCTGCTCAAAAACCCTGATCTCAGTCTCATAGAACACCTCTGGGATAAACTAGAGCGGTGCATCAAGAACAGACCGCAGAGACAAATTTCTCTCGCCGCATTGGAATCTACACTGCACTAGAAATGGAGCATTATCCCTCCTGAAACCTATAAAAAGGGCTGAAAAAGTGTTCCTGAAAGAACTGAGGTAGTTGTCAAGACTAAGGATGCATTTACACCTTATTAAATGCAATTTTGAAGTTTTCTCTTGTTTTGTTCATTTTATACCCACTTTTTTTATGTTCGTTAATTGCATTCAAATTGTTTTCCGAATCTGAACACCTATCCGGTGAAATGTCAAACGCACACGTATTGTGTGTCTATTCATTTGGTGAAATGCCATTTCATACTTCATTATAACAGAATATGGCTGTAAATAAATGGTAACTTCTTGAGCACAGATAGATGACGTCATCTATCGTTAAGTGTGCTGGATCTAACGCATGCGCGGCTAACATAATGCGATTCGTTTTAATCCAAAATGTTTTGTCCAATATGGATTTTTTATAATTTTCTGCTGTTCCCTAATGACAGTAAACCCTACAATAATTATATGTGGAAGTTTACTTAAAATAATATTTTGTAACTAACAGTAGCTCCAATTGTAATTGTAATTGTTTAACAGGAAATTTTGTGGTATTACGAATTAATTTGTTTTTGGACAAAAAGCACTTGAATACGTAAACTCTAGAATTTGTGGAATGATAGAAGTCACTGATGCCCTTTATCTGATAAAATGTTAAGACAAATTGATTTAGGTGATCTTAATTTTTTTTTTTAAATTACGTTACTGATTAGCAATCCAAAGAAAACATCTGCGTGCACTCAGGGGGGGGGGGAGGGAAGGGGGAACAATCAGCATTTTCTGTTTACATTTTTCTTAAACAATTTCCTAACATTTTTTTTAGTATTCTCAGTGTAAGATCCAGCCGCGGTTAAATAGGTCTATTTAGCTCCCTTGATATTGTATAATTTAATTCAGTTTCAATGAAACATCATTTACCAAAGTTGGAATACAACTACTTTACGATCCAGTGTATCCCGACATTGCTAACCGATGGTATTCCCTATATGGATGCTAATTCAGTGAAAATTAGATTAACCTCATTAAAATACGCATAACAATGTGAAAATGTGTATACAAATTTGTTCTCTCTATAGAAACGAAAACTCATCCGTGCAACCTTTGCCACTGTATTGTATATGAGTCTCACTTTAATATATAAAAAATATATCAGATAGGTACATAATCCCAGAGCTTTGGATCATAAATTCATAGGGACTTTAACAGTCGCTTATGGCATTTAGAAGAGAGCTCGATACAAATCCAAACTTCTCAATATATGTCTGTGTAGTTGGAATATTAAGTAAAACAACCACCGCTTCACAGCAGTACTCACCCTGGGGATGCAAAAAAATGTCTCATGATGGCAAATTCCTCGTATTGAGAGTTTATGTTTCTACATAATGAAGATCGCGTGCCATTCATCTCCATATCTAACCCTTTTACACAGTCGTTCTAGTCAAAGAAGTTACTTACAAGTTTTATCCTCTTTGAACATTTCTTCTTTCCCGATACACATTTCCGTATCTTCCTCCTCTTCCTCCTCCTACTCCTTCAAGTTACTTTTCTTTTAAACTTTTCTTTCTTTTCCCAATTTCTTTTCCTGAGCTTTAGCTTTACTTCTCCCTTCATGTTTTCTTAATAAGCATCTTTACATCATCTTCAATAATGGG
Organism: Bathynomus jamesi; assembly: GCA_023014485.1. Classification (NCBI taxonomy): domain Eukaryota; kingdom Metazoa; phylum Arthropoda; class Malacostraca; order Isopoda; family Cirolanidae; genus Bathynomus; species Bathynomus jamesi. Next base: position 1,201,571 of record JAJOZX010000485.1, read on the forward strand.
TGCTACTGTAGTAGTGTAGTATGCGGTCCACCTACGATTCGGCGGTCTACCTTTTAATTATAGCTTCTTATCTTGTTTACTAATTGTTTGTTTACATCCCATTGTCAATCGCCCTTGACGATTGGTTAGGTTTAGTCATGATATTTTCATTAGTTTTAACGAAAATATCATGATTAAACCTAACCAATCGTAGGTAGACCGCATACTACAGTAGCACCCAATAATGTCTTTAGTGTTATGTACCTGTCGTTTGAGAGCTTCTTTAGGCTTATGCTCAGAAAGGTCTGTATAGGCCTCTTATTTATTACAATTAAGGATTTTATTAGTTAAGAAATCTTCAGGAGACAGTATTTTAAATGTCTCTTCCAATGAACTTTGAGTAAACTTCTACACAAAGTTAAGCTTGTCTCTGCGAAACTGCTTATATCTGCTTATAAACTTGCTTTTTAAACGAGATCACGATTATTTTATAAATCTGCCTATAAACTCGAGAGGTTTATTGGCAAATTTCCTGTTCATTGTCCGTTGTTCACAAACGTCTATCATTCAGTGAAGTATATTTTCAAAACCTGAAAAATTGTTCCACCACCTTTGCCCCGCTCACGGTAAGGCTCTCTTTTGAATCTAGTTGCCCACCACTGACGTAAACTGTTACAGCAATTCACATCAAATACAAAAGCACAAAAAAAATATTGGAAAGGGTTACTGGTATTCTTTCGTACATATATATAACTAAATTTTTTTCACCTAAGATATTTCAACAGATATCAAACTTGAAATTGTTTTATCTTAAAATTAATAATTCTTATAATTAAGTTCATGTTTTGCTATTTTTTTTTATTTAAATTTTACGATAATTTTAAACCATTGTTTAATTTTCAATCTATTTCTGCTATTTTTATTACTTTTTTTTTTCCTTTGCTTCTTTTGCAAATGTTTAAATCTGATAAAGAGTATTGTTTTGGATATTTTTAATCACCTCTATTTATTGCTGGATTATTTTTTAAATAATAAATCGATGAATCTGGCTTTTATAGGCTTCGGGTGAATGTAGTCTTTATGAAATAAACTGAAATGTGATTCAGATCCTTAAATTACTGTCCTGACACCTTTGGAAGGATATGTATAATTCACCATCATTAAGAATTTCCGTCCAGTTACAATGTTTAATGAGTATCTCACTGGAAACAGTGTTCTGGATATTCTTCAACTTCGAGGCAAAGAAGCCTGCTGCATAATTACAACTGTGTTTTTCCGATGCTGTAGTGAAAATGGCTGCTGTTAAAATTTTCTAAGCCTAAATCTAAATGCGACTTCAAAAGTCAACTATCGTTCTTTTCATCTTTGGGATTCATCACAGGGGCACGTTTGATATATGAACTGCAAGGAAAATAACTTTTAAACGCTACAAAATTTATGTAGCACTCGGATATAAGTTTTTGCTGAAAAAAAAATCTCTTTTGAAAAAAGTCTAAGGAATCCTGATTTAATGTCTTGATGTCACTATAAAAAATTTTAAACTGATTTTGAAAATAAAATTAAGTTTTTTTGATATTGTAGCGATTTCTTATGATGAAGAAATCAACAATTGACAAATTCTTTCCCTAAAAGGTTGAGTGCACTTGACTACTCCTCATAATGCATGCCAAACTATATTTAAACGAGAAAGAGTGGCAGCTATTGCATCTGATGTACTATACTGACGATGATGTGATGCTTCTGTGTGAAATATGCATTTTTCGGATCAAGTAAAGATAATCCCTCCCAGGTCACACTAGTAAAGCAAATCCCTCCCAAAAATGACCAAGTAAAGATAATCCCTCCCAGAAAGTAAAGTAAAGTGAAGCAGTCTGACATAAGGATAAAAATTAAGAGAATCTTTTTTTAAAAAATGATTTATTTGAAAACAAAATTTATTAAAATTCATTTATTACAATGGATCAAGTAAAGATAAGCACTCCCAACCTTTTTTAGTTAGCTTTATAAGGCTAACTAACGAAAATATCACGACTTAACCTAACCAATCGTTAGGTCAACTGTACGCCCTTGACGATTGGTTAGATTAGGTCGTGATATTTTCGTTAGTTAGCCTTATAAAGCTAACTAAAAAAGGTTGGGGGTGCTTAACTTTACTTGATCCAAAGACTTTAATTAAAGCGGTATTGCGGTATTGCGGTAAAGCGGTATTACCAACTTTACCAAGTAAAGATGATCCCTCCCAAAAAATGATCAAGTAAAGATAGTCCCTCCTTTTTCTGTTGGGAGGAATTATCTTTACTTGATCCCATTTTTCTGCAGTTGGCAACATCAAATGCTCTTTCGAATTTAACGATAAACTATTCTTGCTCAGAGTATCGAGGTGGAATTTTTTTAGAGCTAATCCAGTTCTCCTACTAAATTAATAGTTTAGCCGTCAGTCTTACCCTCTGTCTGTCCCGACTGTTCATCTGAGAATGACTGGCATCATACTTGTACTTTGCTTAGAAACGTTCAAAATTATGAATAATTGCCCAGTCTAAAAGAAAATTCTCTCTCTCTCTCTCTCTCTCTCTCTCTCTCTCTCTCACACACACACACACACACACACACACACACACACACACACACACACACACACATATATATATATATATATATATATATACACATATATTATATTTGTGTATCCAGGAGCTATTTATTGAGAACTGGATTTATTTGCTGGGTTTTAAATGTGAAATAGGTGCTGAATTAAAAAAAATAATGTTAACTGGTTAATTTTCTTTATTCTGTCTATAGTCCTTCATTATGTCTTTAAAATTAATTAACCTCAGCTATGAATTTGAAATTTCACTTCTAAACTGTTAAATTATGACTATCATTAACATTTGTCAAAATATAAGTTAGTTAAAGACTTGTAACAAAGGAAATATAGTGTGCTTACATGTATCTGCCTCTAGAATGAATAAGATAGATCTTATATTCAGCTCAATCTAATTGTAGAGCTTCAAAAATTCTTTTATTCAATGTCTTTCTTGAAAGAAGATGTTAAAACATTCATCCAAGATAAGGTTTCTGATATTTTTGGAGAATTTCTTGAAGGAAATCAAGTACACACGACCTCGTTAAATCTCGTTGCTGTTCCATGCGTTGGTCTTTCTTCACACGAAGGTCAAGCTGGTGGCCCCGCCTATAGGCCTGGCTTAGTGGAGGAGCGAGTTGCTTTCTTGCGCTCTCCACCGCACATAGCCAGGTACACCCGGCTCACCTGGTACCGTCCTGAGCCAGGCATCTAGTCTTCTCTTGAAGACTTCAACTTTGACCCCTGTAACGTTTCCGAGGTCCTTTGGAAGCTGGTTAAAAAGAAGTTTTGGCCTTCTGACAACCAAGCTATTTTCCTTCAGTGTTGAGGGAGTCGGTTGTCGGGCCTTTAATTTGGGAACACTACACATTCTGCCTTTCCTATTTTCCAGTGTTGTTTGAATGGTAATTGGGTTTAGTTTGAGGTTTGGTACCAGTTTTTCGATCATTTTCCATATGTAGATTATGGTATACTCTCTTCTTCTTTCCAGGGAGTGCAGATTTAGTTTACGTAGTCTTTCCCAGTAGTTGAGTTCTTTGCAGCCATCAATCTTGGCTGTGCAATGTCTCTGCGTTTCTTCTAGTTTATTAATTTCTTCCTTTTGATATGAGGACGTCAAAACTGAGCAGTATTCAAGTTTTGGTATAATCAGTGTTTTTATCAGGGGGATCATTACTGTCCTGTCCCTTCTCTTGAACGTTCTTAGTACCTGTCCCGCGACTCTTTTTGCTTTATTTATCGCTATCTGATTTTGTGTTTCGAATTTCGCATCATCGGTCATTATTACCCCAAGATCGATCGCTTTCGTGCTTCTCTGAATTTCCTGTCATCTGGAGTATAATATGCAGTCTGTTTAAGTTCCTCATTTCTGCATATCTAAAGAGCTGAAATTTCTCGGTGTTAAATGTCATGTTGTTGTCTTCTGACCATTTGTATATTTTGTTCTTGTCCCTCTGCAAGGCCCCCACTTCATTTACATCGCTGATTTTTCTGCTGATCTTTGTATCGTCTGCAAAGGATGTTACTATACTGTTGCTGTGTACTCCAGTGTCTATGTCTGTTAACATGATAATGAACAGAAATGGGGCCAGTACTGTCCCTTGTGGTACTGAGCTGCGTACTTCCGATTCTGATGATGATATACCTTGAATTTTGACGACTTGTAGACGTTCTCTGAGGAAGTTGTAGATCCATTTTCCCACTTTGCCTGTTATTCCCATATATTTCATTTTATGCGCTATTATACCGTGATCACATTTGTCGAAAGCTTTAGCAAAATCTGTGTATATGACATCGTAGTTGTCATTGCCTTCCAGTGCATCTAAGATATTGTTGTAGTGTTCTATTAGTTGTGATAGGCATGATCTACCTGATCGGAATCCGTGCTGATTTTCGTTGATCTTTCCAGAGTCTCCAAGAAAGCATAAATTTTCTCTCTAACTATTCTTTCAAATACTTTGGTAAGGTGGGAAGTCAATGACACTGGTCTATAGTTCTTTGCCTGAGATCTGTCCCCTCCTTTATATATAGGGACGATGTTTGCTCTTTTCAAGATGCTCGGTATTTCCCCAGTGTCTAGGGATCTTCTCCATATCCAGTATAAAGGTGTAGCTATTTCATTTTTACAGTTTTTAATCAATAATGCGTTTCAATTGTCCGGACCTGCAGCTGAATGTGGTTTCATTTGTCCAGTAGCTCTCGCTACATCTTCTCGGGTAAAATCAAAGTCTGTTATAGCTATACACTCTCCTTGCAATTTCTCTTCAAAGAAATCATCTATGTCAGGTATCGCTTTGTCACTTTTTGGGGTACTAAAAACTGATTCATACTGAGCTCTCAATGTTTCAGATATTTCTTTTGGATCGTCGGTTAGTTCAGTATTTCTCTTCCTTAAGGGCCCAATAGTGGCGCGCGTTTTTGTTTTCCTTTTCTCATAGCTATAGAAGTAGTTTGAATTTTTCTTTATTGCTTCTACCGCCTTTGATTTCCAGTTGATTATCAAAGACAATAGTCACAAATGTGGAGCCCACTTTCTCTCCGTTTGATAGCATCATACAAAGCATTCTTTTTCATTTTCTGATCAAATTCTCCCACGCAATAAAGAAATTGGTTGGTAGATAAATGGGTATCCTGGGTAGCCTAGTGGTTAAGACGCTGGGCTGCTGGTGGGGCGTGGTTCGGATTCCATGTTAAGCTGTAGGTCTAAGGTGGAGTGACAAACTTGACCTTCGTCAGAATGAACAATTCGGGTGGAAGCAAACCCAATAACCCAAGGTTATAAGTACAAAATATAGTGGTATGTTAAAAACTTTAAATATCTCTCGTGCTAAAACGATTTGTGCTTTTTGATGCACTCTAAATGGTAGTAGACGTTGTTATATGTACAAAACGTCTACTCCACATCTCATAATGAACTTAAATTTCTGAAATAAATAATAGCTTTTCTGAAATGTTTACTAGATAGTTCAGATATCTGAAAAAGGCGCTCAAATGTCGTAGAAATTAAACATTTAATTTGTATAATAAGTTAGTTTTCTATTCTTTGTGCCGAGACGCTTGTGCATTGGGGTTAAAAATATTCCGAAATTGTGATACAGTTTATCTTGTGTTTGTATTTATAAGCTATCTCGAAAAGAGGAGAAAGTAATTATTATATATGTGCATTCAGCCATTTATTCTATGTAGGCTTAGAGCTTCTAAGTGTCTTTCATGCATTTATTAATTTATTTATTTTGCTAATAAGGCTGTAAATGACTGTAAATGACTAGCCTTAGACCTAGACTCTTGTTATACAGTAGGCCTACCCCAGGTTCATTCTCTAAGTTAGACAGCCTATACTTGAGAAAAAACATTGATAAGTTAGAAAGGGTTCGGGATATAACAACCAAAGTGAATCCAAAACTGAGAACTAAAATATTTGAGGAAAAGTTAACAGAACTCGATATGTTTTCACTTGAAAACTGTCAACTTATAGGGGAACTAATTCGAGTATTTAAAACTGATAAATGGCGTTCATAGTGTAAATTACAGGAAGTTATTTGATTGGGATACGGGAGTCAATTACAAGAAGAAATAGATGTAAATTGAAAGTACAAAATGTTTAAGAGTAATGATGTAAAGCAATTATCTTCATATAAACTTAAACTTAAACTCCTTGAACTTTCATGCATTAGACATTTCATTGTTAGATAATGCATTAAACATTTCATTAGACATTTTGGTACTTGTAGGTTGTCTACCTCCCACCAATTTTGACAGAATATTTTCATTAAAACTAACGAAAATATCACGACTTAACCTAACCAATTATCAAGGGCGTACAGTTGATCTATTACTAATTATAACATTATTTGCTTCTGGAATAGTATTTACTATTTACTAATAGATCAACTGTACGCCCTTGATAATTGGTTAGGTTAAGTCGTGATATTTTCGTTAGTTTTAACGAAAATATTCTGTCAAAATTGGTGGGGGGTAGATAACCTACAAATACCGACATTTTACTTTAGTCTTTTCAATTGTTTAAAAAATTGGCACAATTTAGACACTTCAATTGACTTACTGAAATGTCTAACCAAATGTTTAACTAATGTGAAATGTCTAATGCATTAGACATTTCAAAATTGGCAAAACTGGGAAATGATACGTCTAACGAAACGTTTACTTCTGTTTACAGTGTGAAGCTAACATATTTGATCATCATAATAAGAGTACGAAAAGGTGTCTTTCAAGTTTTCTTCAAAACTCAAAATAACATTCCCATCTTTACTATCTGTAAGTACAAAAAACACCACATTGACCCTATTTAATTAGTTGGTATGCAGTGCAACTTTAATTAAGAAATTAGTTGGTTATAGTCTAATACTTGACTATAAATATGTCGGGCATAGCGAGACATTTTCACACTTTAACAGAGAGGTCTTCACAAAGTAAGCCGATATTTCGTATCCATTTAAGTCTTAAACGTTATTTATAATTTATACGAACTTTTTATGCAATTAAGAAAAGTAAAATTTTTATCATTGGTTACCTTATAATGTTTATATTTCTTCGTAAGGTCGCACACAATTTTGTCTCCTTTCTTGCTCTTTATTTCAACATTCTCCACTCCCGTTTGTACTACTTTTCTGTGTTTTTCGTACAACTGACGTATGCGTAGCCATAAAAAACAATGATTTTATTAGTCGTTCGCTTCAGCCATTTTTTATCGTTTTTCTCCTCAGATTTATGCATTCGTGGTACTGTATTTAAATATATTGTACAGAATGTATTTTAGGCCATTGGTTTCGTCCGCATCCTTTTCGCAAATACAGAGTTGATAAGCGGCACATTCCATTTTTATTGAACTTTCTGGATTTGGAACATTTTACCCATTTTTTTCATATTTTTTGGCCATAGTTCCTCCTCCTTTTTTTTTCTTTCTTCTTTCCTTTCTCCTCTTTCTAATTTCGTCTTGAAATCTTAGCCTACAGTGGTTTATAACCTTTTTTCCTCCTTGCCTTTAGCTTCATATATATAAAACTTCACTAAGGGCTTTATTTAGCTTGAATTATTTTCAGATTATTTTTATTTGTGTACACTGTATTGCACCAATTATCACTTAATAGATTATTTTCACGTGTTCATTGACACGTTATACACATTTTGGTACAGTTAAGGTGGGTGTACACTGTACACGTTGCTATTTCTCGTTCGAGATGTGATTATGACGAGATCTCGTACGACAATAAGCACCGTGTACTTACTTCTAGCATTCGAGATTCAACTCGCAGATCGAATCGAATAAGTTCGTGCATGTTTATTATTTCTGGACCGAGTTTTGACTCAGTACGAGTTCATATCTGGTCGGCGACACGCGTGCGTCATCAGTGTTGAAAAAGCTATTAGAAAATATAACTGTAGATTGACTAAAAATCGAACCGTGTGTGTGCATTCTCGCATGCTACGTCTATAATCACGCTCCTGTACGAGTTTCATACGATATACCATTCCATGAACAGCACGAGAAACAGCGCCCTGTACAGTGTACACCCACCTTTAAAATTTACCGCCGAATTGATATTCACAAGTTATTTTGATGTTAACAGAGCGGGAACAAAGCGTCCATCATCACGAGGTACAAAACGTATCCGGACAAAGTGTTTATTTTTAGAACAAGGTCATACTTGGAGTTGTGACTGTGCCAAACATGTCTCTGCGTGTCCAGACAAGTTGACTGATAGGGTTGCACTTCATTGTGTACCGTCAGTCCACTCTGGTGACCCGATAAACTTAACCCTTTAACGCCGGAATTGTTTGTAGGGTTAAGTTATGAATGAGTGTATTTGAAAGGTTACCAATATGTAGCGTCGTCCTTTTAGGGTTAAACGTGTTTTGTTTCGCGGCGATTTCTTAGGATGTCAGAGAGTTTTGTTTTACTGTGAAGGTGTTGTGCACCATGAATATGCTCCACAGGGACAAACAATCAACAAGGAATTTTACAGTGAAGTTTTCTGACGTCTACTGAAGCAGTTCGGAGGAAACGGCTACAGAAGTGGGAGTCCGGAGACTGGATGCTTCATCACGATAACGCATCATCTCGCGTGTCGCAACTTGGCCGGCAATTTTTGGCCAAAAACACTACTACTCCAATTACAACAGCCTCCATATTCGCCGGATTTGGCTCTATACGACTTTTCTTTTTGTTTCTGAAGCTCAAACAAACCCTGAAAGGACACCGATTCGATGATGAGGTTATTAAAAGGAATTAGATGGAGCAGCTTTTGGGTATTCCGAAAAGTGATTTCGAAAAATGTTTTCAGCAGTGGCAGGATCGTTGGGCAAAGCGTGTGGCTTCAGAAGGAGCTTACTTTGAGGGAGATGAAGCCCCAAACCCTGTAAGTACCATATTCTGTCTATAATGGCATCAGTCAGGATACTTTTTGAACAAACCCTGTGAGTGTGTATTCAGTATATATATATATATATATACACATCTCGGTAAATCGGTCTGTACAAATTTACCTCTTGGCAAACCACCTAATTCTCTCATACGTAATCATTCACACAACAATAACCACCCAATTTCACAGTCTAATTTCGCCGTACTTGCTGCCGGAAGCTCTGACCTTAAGCTCAAAATTATGGGATCTTTGTTTATTTATAAATTAAAACCAGACCTAAATTCTGATGAATCATCGGTAGATCTGCTATGTTTTAGTTAAGGTACTTGTTTATTTTATTTATTTACTTTACCTTTTAGTTTTAATGCTTTTATATTTTTCCTAGCTACTTTTTATAATTGTAACTTTTTAATTTCATCTATTTGCCTTTTAGTTTTAATGTTTTACATTTTCTTAGCTACTTTTTATAATTTTTAACTTTGTTATTTTAAATTGTTATTAAGCAATTTGTATTTTGTATGTGATTTGGCATTTTATTGTTTTAGCCCTGAAGATGGAATTAGTGTATTCCGAAACGTTTATACTGATTAAACCTTGAAGGATGTTTATTTTTTCTCTGGTGTTCCTGTTTATTATTAAACTGCGTTTTCCACGCCATCAATCAATAGCCGATATATATATATATTATATATATATATATATATACATGAGAGAGAGAGAGAGAGAGATTCACCATATTAGGTTTGTGTAACTGTAAAACTGTAAATGCTTTTCAAGCACAATTCTCGCACTTAATTAAGATGGAAAGGGAAAAAGCTTTAAAGTGGGAAACTCAAACCTGCAACTCTCAGTCAGCGTTCCTATGCCGACTACACCATCTATAACATAGTTAGGTCCAAACAGCGTAAATACTGGCCTCGCTTGAATTTAATTAATCGATTGGTTTGGACTCAATGCTTTTTCCCTTTCCATTTAATTGCGTAACTGCACAATTTTAACTAGTCGGGTAATTTTTTTTGTGCGGTAACACTTTTTGTACCTCGGAATGTTAAAAAGTAATTACAAAAATTTAGAAACATTTCGGAAAAAAGATATGCTACCCCGGTCAGGCTAGTTAAGGTTGCGTTGCGTTAGGTTAGGTTAGGCTAGACTAGCGCGTACCTCGCTATTTAATGACCTAACAGAAAACACCCTTCGACCTCATATGCGTTCGAAACACTTATTGGGCGCCCTTCTCGGTTCGATAGCACTAAGGTTAGGTTAGTAAGTTAGGTTTGATTAATAAGTTTAGATATATAGATTTAAAACAGTCGATACCCCACTTATGCGGAGATGCGCACCAGTGTGTGTGTGTGTGTGTGTGTGTGTGTGTCACTGCTTAGATTTGACAGCAGATCTGCCTTGGTGACTTTCACACTTATACTTTTAACCGGATCTCGTGATGAATTTTTTGACTTTCGCGAGATTATTCTAAATTGAAAATTTCCTTGATTTTTATACTTGTTTTAAACATTTCATTTCAAGATTTCTAACTTTTTTCTCTTTAAATCGTTTTTTGGTTAAATTCACGTTAAATTATTAATTGGAATATGATTTGTCTCAAATCCATTACATTTTCTTTGAGTTGTTATCAATTAAAAGAAATAAATATCTAAATCCGTGATGTGAATAATGAAACATTAATTTCTCTTTTATTAATACACAAATCCAAGTTTGAAACATTTCTGCACAGTTAGGTATAGAATTTAAATCATTAATTTTTCGAAAATTAGACTCGTTTTATATATATATATATAATGTGTGTGTGTGTGTGTGTATATATGAGAGAGAGAGGAAATAATGATGATGTCTGTTCATTTATACACGCCGATTAATTTGGAGGCCCCATACATCTTGGTTAAACGAAATTAAGTAAAACGTTTGAGTGCTTATGTCCACGTTGCTTCAATTAAGCCCGCTGCCCCTCCCCCATCTGGATCCGCCTAAGATAGCAAAGTATCAATTTGGTTTTAGGAAGGGTCTTAAAACAAGCGACGCAATTACAACCGTATTAGACGTGCTATATAAAAACTTTAATAATAAAGTCTTCTGTCCTCTTGCTTATGGACCTATCAGAAGCTTTTGATACAATCTCCCACGACATACTTGTTTATAAATTATTTCATTATGGCATAAATAATGTTGCTCTAAATTGGCTTAAATCATACTTATACAACAGAAGGCAAATACATCAAACATAATAACATCATCACCACCGAACTAAAAATCATACACGGAGTTCCACAAGGAAGTATTTTGGATCCCCTACTATTTCTGATCTACACGAATGACTTTCACATCTCTCATGACGGGAAAGGCTTCCAATATATGGATGAGACCTCCCTGATATACTCAGACAGCGACCTCGCTTCCCTTAGCAAAATAGTAAATATAGATATCGTAAGAGTATGCGACTGGCTGATAGCCAATAACGTATCCTTAAATAAAAAAACTTCCTGCTAATCACAAAAAAGAAATTAGTACCAGATTGCACTATTATTGTTAACCCTCTAACGCCGACTGGGTCGAATACGTACCGTTTCAAATACACACATTTAGACTTAACCCTACAAAAACGTTCAGCGTTAAAGGGTTAATTTGGGCTTGATATCGCGCGTCACTGAAGAGAAATTATTAAGAGTTGTGCTTGATGACAAACTATCTTTTCGTCATCATATTGAAAATATACATCATAAACTATCGAAATAATGGGTACTCGGAATTATCTGAGTAATCGGATGTAATATATGATAAATCTTCCGTACGGTGACTTTAGCAGGCTACGGAGAAATGATGCAACCACGAAATGATGACTTCTTTTACGCAATAAATAAATAACAAAAATCCCTTAAAAAATGCATGGCATAGATTAGATTAGTAGCTCAGTATTCATGTTATCCTTTATTTTTCGCGAATGTGTAACTGGGCACACGAGATAAGTGTACGCATGGTGTGAATGAACTCTGAAGCTATTCTTTTCATTATTGTTTTTTCTATTTTCCTATAAATCATTTTTCGCAACTAATTCCTGGCAGCAGTGGCTGGCGGAGGGGAGAGAGAGAGAGAGAGCCTTGTTTGTTCTGTACGTTACTATTACTATTACTACTATTACACGTCTATCAGTGTAAACATGGTATAAATTTTCAGTGTCCTTTTCCTCATTGCTCTTTCTAACTTTTCTACTTCCTTCTTGGGCTAGCCTAGAGTGGTCTTAGGGTCTTTGTTAGCCTGTCTCTGTCTCTCAGTCTCTGTCCACCAACCTCACACTTTAAATTCCTTAAACTCGACTTAAACTTTTGAAAACGCTTTCCGACATGTCTTTAAGCGTTCTACCCCAAATTTAAGACTGTCGTTATTCTGAAATCTTCTCCGCCTCCAACCGAGGTTTTAAGTATCGAAACAGGAGCTCAGAACGACAGTTTTTGGATATACGTTAATCTCGTTTGCACTCTCTTGCGGAGTTGATCATAGCAATTATTAAAAATATTTCTGCTGAAATAGACTTTTCTATCATATATAACAGCTCGCCTCACTCATATTCTGTATATAGTAGAATGCCCGCTGCGCCTTGCGCAGCAAAACACCTCAAAACACAACCTAAGGAAAGAATAGTAAGGGCGAGTGTGTTACTAAAACCTTACCTTTCATGTGTATACTAAATTTGGTGCAGGTTACCCTAGTCATTTCCCGTTGCTTCAGTTAACCCCTCTGGTCCCCTTTCTGGATCCGCCTATGTTCGATATGAGGTTATTTTCTACGAAATATTTTGAGGTATCCGTGTACACAAGTTTTCCAAATATTTTTCCTAATGTAGGCAAGATGAATATAGGTCGATAATTCGAAAGTAGTGATTTGTGAATATTGGACACACTCGTTTAAGTGTGTCAAGGAAAATACCATGACGGAGAGACGAGTTGAATAATATTGATAAAGGGAGAGATAAAGTTACTTAGCAGTATTTAAAGACTGCGTTTGGAATATAATCGAAGTGACATGATTTGTTTTTAAGGGTGAAATAGCCATTTTGACTTGTCTGGAGAGATATAGGAGAGAAGAAGAAAATATGAACTGGGGGATTATCAAGATATTCTTCGTAACTGCGTATCGAGGGCGTTATGAGATCAGATGTATTTTTTCCTACAGTAGCAAAGTACTTATTTAATGGTTTGCTATCTCTAATGGTTCGTTATGAGTGGTATTATTTATTGTTATAGTTGTGGGAAACAACTTTGTTCTTGCTTTCTATGTAAAGTTTCACTGATAAGTCCCCATTGTTTCTTAGAATCACCTTTGTATTCCTCACCTCAAATCTATTGCTGCAGCACTCTGATTTTGCTTTTTTGATTAGGGTATTTAGTTTGTATCTGTAACTGGTGTGAATTTCTTGGGGTATTCTGCCTTTTTTTTTTATGTATTTATAGATTAAAGGTTTTTGCCGCATAGCTTTTAGGAGAGATTTATGTACCCATAGTTTATTTTGTCTTTTATGGGGTGTATTTATAGTAGTCACAGGACAAAGCTCGTTGACTGAATCGTATAGTATGTCTGAGAACTTGATAAATTTTTCAGTTTTGGCGTTAGCCCCTTTGAGGGCTTCGGACCTATAATTTATTAAGTCTAATTTCTGTTCAAACCTTCTAAATTTTCATTTTTCTGACGTTTATTTTTATTCGATCTGTCTCCAGGATTTTATGACCCTCATTTAACGCTCAAACACAGCCGAAATGGTCAAAGATCCCAAGCAGAAGTATACCGGCTGTATGGTTAAAATGACCTTTACATCATATATGGTCTATTAAGGTTGAGTGCTCTATAAAAATCGTAACACGTGTAGCTCGCGTAGAGGCTGGGCAGAAGCCATATGTTACCATTCTGTTTGAGTTTTTTAGGATCTCTGTGTTCATTACATTTTAAGAAATCAGAATTGAAGTTCCCCAGGAAGAATGATTTAAGCTGTTTTATATTATTATATTTTGAAATAGTCAGTAGAAAATGGATAAAGCCTCCATTTGGAGGCCGGTAGATACCAATTATACTTAAACTAGTATTTTCCAGGGTTATATTTACGGCGCATGTTTCAATAGAGGCGGACATTAATGTAAAATCAGTGATTTGTGTACATGAACTGAATTTATGTATGTAAATTGAAACTCCCCTCCTTTTCTGCCGTCACGATACGTCTGAAAAAAATTATACCTATCCAAAGGGCCTAAGGTCATAAGGGTATAAGAGATTACACCACATAGAAGAATCAAGAGACGCATTCTGATACTGAAAAACATAAGCTAAATTTAGAAATGACGCCACAAATCTTTGTATCTCGTGATGAATAGATGATTTTGTGCTCGCTTTCTATTTAACAAAATAATAAATGTAAAAGTTGCTCGGCGGTTAATTTTATCTGCATCATACTGTCTATAAAGTGTCGGTGCATTCGTAGCAGTGACGTAGCCAAGTGGGGGTGGGGGGTGCCTGGGAGGGCAACTGTCCCCTCCGAAATTCTAGCTTGCTGCATCCCTAAAAACTTGTCGATATCAAATTAAACATGAAATAAATGTAAAATTGTAATAACAGATATTAAATAAAAATTAAAAATAAGACGATGTAATAAGCATAATAACCAACTAGAAGTTGGTTATATTTATTACATTTACAAGGTAAAGGACAGTATCACATCCGCAGCCCCGATAATTTTATTGACCCTCCAAATTTAAAGTCTAGTTGCACGCTTGATTCATAATAATGAATTATTGAGTAAAACTAAAGTGTAATTTTGTGTACGCAATTAAATATGTCACAACAACACAATAGTTCTGCTAAGAAGTGCCATCTTATTACCCATCATAAAGAGAACAAGGGCATGAAAGGAGAAGGTCATAAAACAGGATACAACTTTTATTTACAGGGAGAAAGATAGTGACTCATTTGCTGTTTATAATAATGACTGCGGGCACAGATGCTAATATTAAAGACAGTGTCGTGTCGTACTTCGTGGACGACGCAAAGATATGCAAGAACATATCAAATGAAGGAGACATAGAATATTACAAAATTACATTGAAACACTATTCCACTAATCAAGTGGGTGGAAGACAACAATATGAAGTTGAACGAAGAAAAATTCCAACTCCTAAGCTATGGTAACAACAATGAGCTACAGGATAAAGGACACAAAATACTACAAGATAAGCAGATAGCACTAACTTATGTTAGCGTAAAAATGTCATCCGATGTAGAATTCAGAGAACACAATAACATTAAAGATATAACAGCCAGAAGACAATTATCAATAAGAGTTTCCATAGAAGAAAAACAAACGTCATGATAAAGGTATGGAGGAGTTTAATCGTAGCAAGAAATTGAATATTGCTCAATTCTCACAAGTCCATACAACACACGAAATATTGCAAAGTAGAACCCATGGAAAGGATTTTTACGTCTAAGATAGAGGAAACAAAGGATGAAAATTCTAGTCTTTCGAAAGAAGACGTGAGCGATACACAATAATATACACTGGGTTCCAAATTATTAAGCAGATTGCATTTTCTCCAATGTTTTCAAGTTTTTCCCCGATTTCAATGAAATTTGTAGCAAATAATCACTATATATAGCAGCATTGATGGTATTCATTTCGATAAAATATTTTGATAATTAAAATAATTATCTCATTTTATTGAAAAATATGTAAAATATTGTGTTCTGAATTATTAAGCAAGTATTCTATTTACGGATCTAAATGGTGAAAATGGGTAAGAAGAAGGATTTACCATTAACTGAGAAAAGAAAAATAGTCAAGTTACTCGCTGAAAATATAAAATCTATTGAAATTGCGAAGCAGTTTGACAGGGCTTATCGAACTGTAAACAAGTTTGTAGCGGAGGGTACCAAACTTAGGCAGCGAAGTGATAAAGGAGCTATAAGAAAAGTGACAAGGCGGCAGATATCTGTAATCAAGCGCAAATTGCAAAGCATCCATTGTCCTCAAGTAAAGAGATTTTTGAGCAGGCTGCCATACATAATGTACCAAGAACATCTCGATGTGGAATCCTCCAAACAATTGGCAAGACGTGTAAACCTATGATTCAGTCACCATTAACACCCAGGTACAAGAAGCAGCGTGTTGAATGGGCGCGTCAGTACGTGAAAACAGATTTTAATACTGTATTGTTCACCGATGAATGAAAAGCAACCCTTGAGGGACTTGATGTTTGGTCAAGAAGATGGATTGCTGAGAGCCAATTTCTACCATCGAGATTAAGACGCCAACAAGGTGGAGGTAGTGTCATGTTTCGGGTAGGATTGATAGGCAATGAAGTAGCTGTCCCATACAGAGTGCCTGATGGTGTAAAAATGAATGCCCAGTCTTACACAAACTTTCTAAAAGAAAACCTCATTCCATGGTAGAGATTAACCCTTAGCAATCCATCTTCTTGACCAACCATTAGATCCCTCAAGGGTTGCTCTTCATTCATCGGTTAACAATACAGTATTAAAATCTGTTTTCACGTACTGACGCGCCCATTCAACACGCTGCTTCTTGTACCTGGGTGTTAATGGTGACTGAATCATAGGTTTACACGTCTTGCCAATTGTTTGGAGGATTCCACATCGAGATGTTCTTAGTACATTATGTATGTCAGCCTGGTCAAAAACCTCTTTACTTGAGGACAATGGATGCTTTGCAATTTGCGCTTGATTACAGATATCTGCCGCCTTGTCACTTTTCTTATAGCTCCTTTATCACTTCGCTGCCTCAGTTTGGTACCCTCCGCTACAAACTTGTTTACAGTTCGATAAGCTCTGCCAAACTGCTTCGCAATTTCAATAGATTTTATATTTTCAGCGAGTAACTTGACTATTTTTCTTTTCTCAGTTAGTGTTAAATCCTTCTTCTTACCCATTTTCACCATTTAGATTTGTAAATAGAATACTTGCTTAATAATTCAGAACATCATATTTTGCATATTTTTCAATAAAGAGATAATTATTTTAATTATCAAAATATTTTATCGAAATGAATACCATCAGTGCTGCTATATATAGTAATTATTTGCTATAAATTTCATTGAAATCGGTGAAAAACTTTTGAAAACATTGGAGAAAATGCAATCTGCTTAATAATTTGGACCGTAGTGTACATATGGAAAATAGAAAAAGGTAACATTGACGCCCCATATTCTCCAAGGAAGGCAGCGGGGGGCCCGAGCCTAGGGTATCTTAGCAAGAGTCATTTAAAGCGGGATGGCTGGGCCGCGCTTCGTCGTGACATAAGATACAGAAAAGACAACCGCCCAGCTCTAGGCAGCACTGGGGTTCGACTCAGCGGACTCTTAGCATTGTGGGGCGTCGTTCTAACCGATCGAGCCAATAGACGCTCATTATGTGAAAGATACTGAAGGATATATGCCAAACTTTATAAATTAAATAAAAACAGTGGAATGAGAGAACAGGTTCTGTACTACCCAGCTGGAAAGGACAGGGAGCCATGAAAATAAAGCTGGAAAATACAGAGGAACCTCCACGCACCAAACTGTATTGAAGAGTCGACTGAACAGATTCGTGTGAAAATTCATTCAAGTCATGCGTATCTGGTTGGTTATGAGTTATGAGGGCAGGATGAGAGTAGAAAGTAACTCTGGCTTCATCAAATCCTCCAAATGAGGCAAAATACTAGAGAGGGGTGAATTTAAATCAATCATTATATATATATAGTAAAACCTCTCAATAATGACACTCCACTATAACGAAACCTCTCTTTACCGAACACCTTGGACATTCGAAAAACCTCTTAAAAACACGTTTCGTTATGAGGAGTATTTTCGCTAACTCAGCCTGAGCTGCACGTGTTCGTCTCTACCGCCATTTCCCCGATCAAGTGGCATGCTAATTGGCTGATGTCTAAAAGCTGATGCGTAATTGGCTAGAATGTATAAATGTATAAATAACTAATGAGGGTCTAAATAGGTCATTAAAATATACACTACAATGTCGGCAAAGGAAAACATTTTTATAAAGAACAACCTCTCTACAACGACAGCCATTTGGCTTATATATTTCGTTATATACAGGCTTTACTATACAGTATATGTATGTTACAGGGAATCTGTGTAACTAGCAGACATGGGGCTGAGGCTTGGCCTCGGCTTCGGCCTCGAGGCCAGCTGAAAAGTGGAAAGGCCTCGTGACTTTCGTGAGGGCTTAGGGAATCCTGATTTGTTTTGTTCTGTAATTTTTAATCCCCGGTAGCGTTGGGGTGGAGATTCTTCAGGTGGGCGCGCTCGGGGTGGATATTCTTCAGGTGGGCGCGCTCGGGGTGGATATTCTTCAGGTGAGGACCATGACTTGACAGGTGACTGTATGTGGCGGCATACTTTGATAAATATTATTCAGACAGGTGACTAGTCAGGCGGCAGTCTTTGATAAATACTATTTAGTTAGGTAGGGTTGCCAGATTTTGTCCCGCAGAATGCGGGACAAAATTTGTTCTGGGGTTTTTTTTCAAGACCAATTTTTTTTCAAAATGGAAACTAGATTTTTTCAACGGTTACAACAAACAAAATTAGAAATTTTTTATTAAAACAATGCTTAATAATGCTAGATTTTTGCTGGATTTTTTGCCCGTCTGGTAACCCTACCAGTGAGTTAGGTAACCAATGGATTAGTGACGGGTCACTGTGACGTTACGTATATAAATATTATTCAGTCAGTCAGCAATAGACCAATTGACTAAATGTCGCAAAACTAGTGTGGGAAAGCAATCTATCAGTTGGTCATCAGTTGAACTGAGTTCATATAATGTGTTTGTGTTATTTATGTGTATAAACTATGGGATCACCTGAAGATCAAGGCCCCAGCCTTCTTTAATTAGCCTTATAAGGCTAACTAACGAAAATGTCACAACTTAACCTAACCAATCGTCAAGGGCGTACAGTTGACCTAACGAATGGTTAGGTTAAGTCTTGATATTTTCGTTAGTTAGCATTATAAGGCTAACTAAAGAAGGCTGGGGGCCCTGATCTTCAGGTGATCCAACTATTGTACTGTATCTATCGGATGCAAACAATAATTTTGCAAATATTGGCATTATAACAGATGCAAATTGTTATATTGTTTGCAAATAATTTTTTCGGTCTTTTTCATTTACTTTAATAACATAAAGTACTATATATATAACTTTAAAAATGTCTGATAATGGATAATATCAGGCGCAAATATATTCGGATCACCTGAAGATCAGGGCCCCCAGCCTTCTTTAGTTAGCTTTATAAGGCTAGCTAACGAAAATATCACGACCTAACCTAACCAATCGTCAAGGGTATAAATTGGCCTAACGATTGGTTAGGTTAGGTCGTGATATTTTTGTTAGTTAGCCTTATAAGGCTAACTAAAGAAGGCTGCGGGCCCTGATCTTCAGGTGATATTCTTAATATTATCGTTATTATATTATTATTGTGTATACACGGTGAACCAAAAGTAGGTGGACAGTAGGTTGAATACGGTTTGTGTTATATTATATTATAACTATGGTGTTCATTATAACTATGGTGTTTGTGTTTTATTATATTAAATATT
Organism: Bathynomus jamesi; assembly: GCA_023014485.1. NCBI lineage: Eukaryota > Metazoa > Arthropoda > Malacostraca > Isopoda > Cirolanidae > Bathynomus > Bathynomus jamesi. Next base: position 1,221,125 of record JAJOZX010000485.1, read on the forward strand.
ATAACTAAATTTATTTAAATTTTATTTTGTATTATAGTATACAAAAAAATTAAATATATATTCTCAAAATAAACGTTATCATTTACTGTCCACCTACATTTGGTTCACCCTATATATATATATAGGCCTAATTATATAGTAATGGCATGATATAAACTTCATACCTATAGGCCTACCGTATATCAGAAACATTTTTCACATACAGGACAAGCTACAATTACATTAATTTTTGCTACAATTAATTTAAGCTACATTAATTTAAGCTACAAGCTACAAGACCACAACTTCTTATCAAGATACATAAAAATGCAAAACTAAAAAAATAAGGCATCTCGAAATGTAGCTCCGTTTGCAATGCTCGCTAGAGTCGCTAATATTTGTAGCCATTCAGAAATTATACGATCAACACTCAGTGAGTTAGTACAATCTTGAAATATTTTGCTAGATCATCTTCACATCATAACTTTACATATTATCATAAATACTTGAAATATTGCGGGTATATTAAAATGAGAAATAAGAACTGCATGAAATAATAAATAAAAAGTTATTGGGCTAATATATGATGCCCAGGAAATCTTGTTCTGGCAACTGTGTCTGACTATGTCACCCGACAAATGTAAACACACAGCGTGTCGGTGTTGTGGTGTAGCCGCTTGTGATAGATGAACGTGCTTAATGCTTAATAATTCCCTTGTATTAGGTAAGCGAAGTGAGCTATGTCTTTGTTTATTAATTTTGAGTAGAATCTTGCTTTTCTTTATGGATTTCAAAAAAAGAAGAGATACAGGCTAGTGTGAGGCTACGGTAGGTTACCTTTGGAAGAGCTTTAGGCCTAGGCTAGGCTAGATTGTTGAGCCTTCTCAAAGCATGGAGAAGCTTATTCATAAAATATTTCGAAGTGAATATCTGCACCCAGAGGTGCAAATACCGCATTCGTTATTTGCATCCGAATATCACACCTCTAGGTGCAAATACCTTCAGCCTAACAATCTTAAGGCCTCGCGAGGCCTCCCCTAAAAAGGCCTCAGCCTCACCTCGAGGCCTTTGAAAAATGTATGTCCTCGGCCTCGTCCACATACCTAGTAACTAGGGATTTCATGAAATCCCTAAAATGTTCAGGGATTCCATGTAAGGTTAGTCGTGATATTTTCGTTAAACATACGGGAAAATTGGGCATTCAGTTAACCGGGCATTCACTAATTAGGTTAATTGAATGCCCTATTAGGTCAACTGTACGGCCTTGACGATTGTTTAGGTTAAGTCATGATATTTTCGTTAAAACTAACGAAAATATTACGACTTAACCTTACCTGAAATTCTGAACATTTTATGGATTTCATGAAATCTCTAGTTACACAGATTCCCTGTAACACACACATATATATATATATATATATATATATATATATATCTGAAAGGCAACGGTTTCAATTTTAAAATGAATACTTCCCGAGGTCGCTAATAAAATCAAATTTTTATAATTCAATAAAACTTAAATAAAATATGCAAATACTTATTAAAGCACTTTCAAGTGAATTTTATTATTAAAACGTAAAAAAATAATTTTTATTTTGCTCCTTTTGAGAATTATATATATAATATATATATATATATATATATATATATATATATATTATATATATATATATATATAATGATGGGTGAAGGTTTGTGTGTTTTGTCATTATTTCTGAGAACCATTTGTAACCTGATTTTTCCATCGTGTTTTTATCTCTTGTCAGGCTAATGTTACAAAAGCCCAATTCAATTTATTGGCAAGGAATTCTCTCTCTCTCTCTCTCTCTCTCTCTCTCCCCTCTCTCTCCCCCTCTCTCTCCCCCTCTCTCTCTCTGTGTGTGCACGAGTATGTGTTGTGTGCGTGTCGCTCGGGTGACACTTTCTGTTCCTTCCAAGTCTGAAAAGATTGCAAATATATTATTTATTAAATTTTTAATAATTTATTTTAAAACAAAGCTAAAAAAATCTAAATTTTATGTCTGATTTAATGAAGGAGTAAGCTGCTTTCTAGTCACAACCAGAGTGGTCAGGGACTTGGCTTATCAAGTCGATTTTTCAAGGTTGCTGGTGAATATTTTGTAGATTTTACAGCTCCTTCCGTAGGATATTAAAATAGGTTTTGGTTTCCTATATGAAATGAATTTTCAATCTTGCTTCTCCAGTCTCCCTGCCATGCATACTACCTACCTTAAGGACGGCGTAAAATTTTCCTGTCCTATCCCTCTAATATGCATATATTTCTTTATGAATAACGCACTGACTTTATAATACAAATATTTCTCATGTATAAATTTCATGCATCTTTCACGGCGTCTTTCCAGAGAAAGCTGTACAGCTGTAGAGAAAAGTTCGTCAGCGTCCTTATATAGCTATATGTATGTATATGTCGAAAACTCACTGTTGAAGTTTTGGATGCTGATTGGAGGAAAAATACGTTATATCATTAGGTTCCACCCTTCATTTTTACATATTATATGGGAAATAATAAATACATATATTGAAGGAAATTTCAATTATATTTCACTTCAGTTAATTTTCATTAGCACAGCGCAGTTACATGCAAGTTAATAATTTTATGTCAATCCAAAATAATATGTTATACAGCAACGTAAATTTTAACATCAAACACAGTATACGGTGTGTGTGTATATATATATATATAAAATTACGAACACATACGTTACAAGTTTTCTTAAGGTCTGCCATAGTCGTAGGCAGAGCTGTGCGCGCTACTCATGAAAACTAGCGCCGCTAGCGCTAGCGCTAGTGAGGCAAAATAATAGCGGCGCTAGCGCTAACGCTAATCATTTCAAAATTTAGCGACGCTAGCGCTAGCGCTAGTTTTCAATATTAGCTATAACAAATAAAAAATACCTATTATGTTAGTTACACTTCTATGCAGTAATATTGTCAAAAGAATGTTTAAATGACACAATTATACTATAGAACCAAAGCTTTTTATTTATTTAAATCCAGTATATTTATTTAAATCTAGCTATAACAAATAAAAAATACCTAATACCATAGAAAACAATACATTTCTTTTATTTAATTATTTGATATATCATATATACAACAGAAGTATTTCAAGTAATAATTTGTAATTATTCAAATCAAGTAGAAAAAACAATACAATATAATCAAGCTAATTTAGGTATCAACTTGTTTCAGTAGTACTTTATTACAACGACCTAGGACAATTATTTTTTTAATTTTAGTAACAACAGTTTTTCAAAATTTGAATCGGACAACGAGGACCTTTTCGGCTTTAATATATCTTTTCCTGTCGAAAAAATCCTTTCCACTGCTGCACTTGACGGAATTGAAGTGTTTAATCGGATAAATAGTTTTTTGAATGAATCGGAAGGGAAGGAAGATGTTATAGTCTGTTGCTTTGAAACATTTCTTAGTGGAAGGCTGTTTTGATAAAAAGACACGTACTTGTTCATTACTTTGTTGTAGAATAGTTTTATGCATATTACTATCTTTTTCGAAACAACTGAACAAATTATCTTCCTCTTCCGTGCTGGAACCGGCAGTTTCGGGTGTGCTAATTAGCCTAATTTCCATGTCACTTTTCATGCAGTCAGCAAGACGAGTCGTCAACATTTGCCGCACCTCCTCCTTCTTCTCCAGTGAATCAATCCATATCTGTTTAAAGCTAGGATGGGCGGCAGCGGCAGCGATGTAATCGTTGTTGTTGAATGCTTGTTGGAAACTCGTATGGAATAGAAGGACTTTAAAGTCATTTTTGAAATAAAAATTAGCGCTAGCGCATAGCGTTAATTTTTATTTCAAAAACTAGCGGCGCTGGTAAATGCGCTAGTAGTTTGAAAATATAGCGACGCTAGTGGTGGCGCTATTAAAAAACTAGCGGCGCTAAAAAGCGCCGCTAGTTTTAGCGGCGCTAGTCACAGCTCTGGTCGTAGGTTACCCGAAGTTACTTTTAGAGATTTAGCTGCTAGGACCTGCAATAATTCTTGCGCAACTGAACTTTAAAAGATTAACAGAAATAATTTAATTTCGCATACAAAATATATTTAATACCATTTAATTTCCTTAAAGCAAATAATGCATGTATAATAACACAAACCATCATACGAAAGACGTTTTATATTATATCATGTATGCCTTAACAGTGCATGCGCTAATTCAGAGAAAACTGACAAACATTTCAAGCACTTGGTGATATTATATCCATCATAGCAAAAATGAAGGAAACGTTAGACATAAAATTAGGTCAACATAAATTTGATGGGACATAGTAGTTTGTTAAGCTCGAATTTTGTAGAATTGTTTCAGTCTATATTCTGTTATTAAAACGAAACATTTTTTTCATAATAAATTAATTAAAAGTTAGCAATGTATCGCAGGTAAATTATACAATGCTCTTTGGTCAATAATATAAACGATATTCAGAGCAATTTCGTTAAAACTGACGTAATTTAGACTCTCTGTGTATGATAGAATATTATAAGAGCGTCATTGTTGTACAATGTAATTATTTGTTTTCAGCTGAAAAACTTTTAAACACTTTCCTTTCTTCGTATTTGAGAGGAATTTTGTGTTACTATTTTGAATAACGTTCCTTTGTTATTTCAGAGTCAATACGCTAAATTATTTTACAGGAAGGATACACCCTGTTAATTTTACTATTTTCACTGTCATAGGAAATGTTCACTTTGTTAAAGTGACATAAAATCGACCCTAATCCCGGTTAGATTACGTTAGATTAACCGTAGGTTAGATTTCGCTAGGTTAGGTTAGGTTAAGTAACCTTAACTCAATACAACCTAGTCTAATCTAACCTAAACCGTAGAACACCTGTCGATAGAATGTAATGTCTACGAAATGTCGCACGGCCTAAAGAATCGGACTAAAAGAATGAATAACTGAAAATAATATCGATCTGAATCATGGACACACACTCATTTGGTCGTCGAAACATAACAGCGACCCTTAAGAATTAATTCACCCTAACCTAACCTAGTCACACCCACAATAACTTGCCAATTTTATGTCACGTCTACCACAGGTCGTCAGCCCGCTGAATTATACTAAAATGATCTTGAGTGAAAATGCCCGGAACGATGTCACGGTTCGAACTGATTTTATTTTTTATAATTTATTTTAATTTTAGTAATTTTTTGGTAATCCTCTTTGGGGTTAAATTTTCCATTTTAATTAACATTTGTATTTGTTAATAACAATAATGTTTCTGCCCACAAAATTTTGGTTTTCATTTATCATATATATACGTACATAACATTAAGCCTTTATTACATTTTCTCTTAATATATAACCCCATTTCACATTTATTAACATTCATTAGTACTTTATGAATGTGGGCAACCCTTTTTAACATCCTTAAACGCTTGTTAACACAAAATGATAATTTAATGTGAAGATAAAATTCTTTCTCACACCAAAACATTAGAATTAAAGTAAAAATCAAAGAAATTTTCTTTTGTGAAAACTTTTGTTGACTTTTCTTAACTTTTTTTTTGATAACTTTGACAAAAGGACTTGCAGTTTATTTTATCAAATTAGACTCTTCAATATTAGCACCGCCTTTTTGTGTACACGCGCAGACGCTTCAACAGTCACCTTCACACTTAAGGTGCGTGTAAGTTTTCTTCGTTCAGTAGGATTACACATGAACACACGATTATACGTACATACAAGTTTTGGGATAAAGTTCGCTCAAAAATAGAAAATACTAATCAGTAATGGATGAATTTTTTCTTGGTAAAAATGTACAAATTAGTATCTGATAAAATTGCAATACCATTCCGTAAACTAATAAATGAATCAATAACAATAGATATATTCACTGACAGTCTAAAGAAAGCCAGAGTATGGCCTGTATTTAAGTCGGGAAACCCAAACACTCCATCCATTTATCGTCCCATTTGAAAAAAATTGTGTACACTGAACACAAATTCTGGGTCACCTGAAGATCAGGGCCCCCCAGCCTTCTTTAGTTAGCCTTATAAGACTAACTAACGAAAATATCACGACCTAACCTAACCAATAGTTAGGTCAACTGTACGCCCATGACGATTGGTTAGGTTAGGTCGTGATATTTTCGTTAGTTAGCTTTATAAAGCTAACTAAAGAAGGCTGGGGGTCCCTGATCTTCAGGTAATCCCAAATTCTTAATCAAATACGATATTTTAACGAAAACACAATTTGGGTTTAGAGGTGGACATATAACGGAAGATGCCATAAACATGCTATTAGAAAATGTGTATCAGAACTTAAACAGCGAAAAATACACTGCCTTGATCTTCCTCGACTTGTCAAAAGCACTTGATACACTTCCGTATGAAATCTTATTGAATAAACTTCATATATACGAAATAAGAGGAAATATCCTCGATTGGTTTAAATCATATCTTTCAACTCGCCATCAGTAGATCAGATTAAAAGATAATTTATCCGAAAAGGCGATGCTAACTAGTGGAGTCCCAAAAGGACCTATTCTCGGCCCATTACTATTTCTAATTCACATCAACGATTTTCATCCCTCAACCACCCTAAATTGTGTACAATACGCAGATGATACCACACTTACTACTTTCTAATTAATGAAATGAACAGGCAATTAGAATTTGTGTAGAAATGGATGTGTGCTAATAAACTTTTATTGAACTTGACAAAGTCATGTCATCTTATGTGATTATTACCACAAACTGTATTAATACAAACTGTCAAATAAAAATTGGGACTACTACTATTGCAAAGGTGAATAAGGTTAACCGTTTAGTGCCCAGTGTCACCTTACTGGTTTTGATCTAGCTAACTCCAGACGATTTTATTGTCTCTGAAAAGACCTCCGGACGCTAAAGGGTTAAAGTATTTGGCATTAATTTAGACAAAAAACTAAATTGAAGAAGTCATGTACAACACATCAAATCCAAAATATCAAGATTTCTATTCATATTATTTAACCTAAAATAAGACCTCAAAACGCACCCTTTACCCTCTATTATTCCTTCATCCATCCGCATTTATTATATTGCATTACGCCCATCAGTATCCCTGCACAGCTCAAATCGTTCCGCAGCATTTCTAAACACATTCTGGAGCATTTGCGGGGTTATGTTATCTGCAGCAGTTCGTATACGTAAGTTTTCAAGACTCGTAATCTTCGTCTGATAGACGTGCGATTTGATAAAGCCCCATGCAAAGAAATCTAAAGGGGTTAAATCTGGTGATCTCGCTGGCCAAGGTCTGTTACTTCCGCGTCCGATCCAACGATTTGGAAAACGTCCATTTAGATAATCCTGAACAATTTTGGCATAGTGACAAGGAGCAGAGCTGGGCATTTGCGGCATATTTTGCGGTACTGCGGTACTTGCGGTACCACCGCACTACCACCCCGGGCCCCCATAACGCAGTACCGCAAAGGATCGCTGAAAGTACCGCAGTACCGCTACCGCATTCAAATTTCCGCGTACCGGTTTGGTACCGGTTTGGTAGTGCAGCAGTACCGCAGTACCGCAATATGCCGCAAGTGCCCAGCTCTGACAAGGAGCACTATCATGTTGATAGACGGCGGTACTATCCCCGTCGTCGCAACCTCTAACGTCATATTACGGAAAGGAGGACCTACAGTTTTACGTGGAATCCGAACCACGGATAGTTGAGAAATGGTAGATTGCAAAAGTTGCATGCAATTAAAAGTTGTTTGTGAATTATCCATCTTTGCAACATTACAATAGTGCAACCTTCTACCACAGACCCCCTCCTAGATTTCTCTTTTTCCCCTTCCACAGCCCATCCCCTCTGGTTACCACGGCAACCAGAGGAAGGAAACGAAAGGAGCAAAAGGAGAGGATTCACTGTATCCGTTTTTAGTGTCCATGGCATGGAAAAGAACGTTTATATATATATATATATATATATATATATATATATACACAGAGCTGGGCATTTGCGGCATATTTTGCGGTACTGCGGTACTACCAAACTACCAAACCGGTACGCGGAAATTTGAATGCGGTAGCGGTACTGCGGTACTTTCAGCGATCCTTTGCGGTACTGCGTTATGCGGTTCCGGTTTGCGGTAGTACCGCAGTACCGCAAAATATGCCGCAAATGCCCAGCTCTGTATATATATATATATATATATACACACACACACACTTTTTCAGTTTGTTATTAATTCATTTGTTTTTAGTTGGGGCTATTTTGAGACAGGTTTAGCCGAGGGGTTCCTTCTGATCACCATAAACACCGAACTTGAAATGAAGGTAAACATTTCTAGTAACTACCAAACGAGACTCCTTCGTGGCCATATCGCAACATCACTTCCCGCAGGAGTTTCGGTCGGAAGGTCCTCCGGAAGACGTAGCCTTTATGGCTGCTCCCGGGAGTTAGTCGAGAGACTCCAACGCCACTTCCCGTAGATCAGCGAAGTTATGCGACATCGTGTTTGTATGCAGTTAGATGGGTGAACGTCCTCTGGGGCCGGATGATATAGCGACCCGTGGTTCGATTTCTACGTAAAGCTGTACATCTCCCTCCTTCACACGACATCCGCTGTCACGAAGAAGTTAAACAACTTCAAAAGCATTAAATTACATCTCCCTTTCCCGCTTTGTTACTAACATTCGAACATGTAAAGCGGTCCTTCTTTTAAACTGTTTTGGTTCATTCATCAATAAAGGTCGTTATCGAGACAGGAAAGTTCACTTTCAACCCGATCTTTACTTTGAGATTTATAATACATTATTCTTATAAATCCCGAACAGGATTTATATTATTATTATTATTATTTATTTTATCTATAATTCTACATACTTCAACTACATATTTATTCTCAATAGAATGAATGAGCATTAACCGCTATGTTTCAATGGGAATTTCAACAGAACATTTAAAAGCTTAACATCTGTCAAGTTTAAGACAGTTATTGTACGCTTTATATATATATATATATTGGGTGGGCAAAAAAAAGGGAGACCTTTTAAATCCTTGGTTGGTTTACTCATTGTATCAGTTGCTCGGAGACACTAGCACCGGACCTCCTTCATGTCTCGGCAAATACGGTACATAGAACAATGAAATTTTAGTATGTTAGTACTAGGTAATTTTATGGTTTGTATGCCATCTTTTAGCATTTTAATTGAGAAATTGGATTTATGGCGAATATTCCAGAAAAATCTTGTTAATCATAGGTTCAAGTTGATAATTAAAGCGATTTTAATTAACGTAAGCCAACTGCAGGAGGTTTGGACAAGCTTCTCAAGAAAATCGATAAAACAGGAGATATCAAAAGAATACCGGTAGCGGTATTAAATTTAGCCATCAAACAGTCCTAATCTAAATCCTGTCGATTACAGCCTTTGGGAAAATTTGTCACAGAGAATTTATCGGGTGAAAGTAAGAAATGTCGCTCATTTACGACAGCTTCTGGAAAAATGGGATGAGCTACCACAAGAACAAATCAATAAAGCAATAGATGAGTTCCGTCGTAGACTGAAAAAGGTTGTAGAAGTTCGTGGTAAACATATCGAGCAGTTTTTTTAACATCAAGGTAGCACTATATGCGAGTACTTTGTAACTTTTTATCCGCACATACAATGCAGTAGTACTGTAAATGGAGAATTTCCAGTGGCATAAAGAAATGTTCAACAAATCCGTAATTTTCATTAGTTTTCTTTGAAATCCGCTCACCGTATAGGAAATTTACTTAGTTGAGGGGTTTGAAAAAAACATTGAAATCTGACCATAACTTTGGATTTTACAGCCAAAGTTCGAGGTCTCCCTTTTTTTTGCCCACCCGATATATACGAGGTATGTTCAAAAAGTATCTGGACAAGGTCACGCTTGGAGTTGTGACTGTGCCAAACATGTCTTTGCATGTCCAGACAAGTTGACTGATAGGGTTGCACTTCATTGTGTACCGTCAGTCCACTGTGGTGACCCGATAAACTTAAACGTGTTTTGTTTCGCGGCGATTTCTTACGATGTCGGAGAGTCAGAGTTTTTTTTATTGTGAAGGTGTGCACCATGATTATGTTTCACAGGGACAATCAACAAGGAATTTTACATTAAAGTTTTGAGATGTCTACGTGAAACAGTTCGGGGGAAACGAGCGCAGAAGTGGGAGTCCGGAGACTGGATGCTTTATCACGATAACGCGCCATCTCCCTCGTCGCAACTTGTCCAGCAATTTTTTTACAAAAACTATACCCCTCCCCGCCCCAAGTACAACAGCCTCCATATTTGTCGGATTTAGCTCCATACGACGTTTTTTTTTTGTTTCCGAAGCTCAAACAAACCCTGAAAGGATACCGATTCGATGATGTCGAGACCATTAAAAGAAATTCGACGGAGCGGGTTTTGGTCATTTCGAAAAGTGCTTTCGGAAAATGTTTTGAACAGTGGTAGGATCGTTGGGCAAAGTGTGTGGCTTCAGAAGGAGCGTACTTTGAGAGAGATTAAGCCCCAAACCCTGTAAGTACCATATTCTGTCTATAATCGCATCAGTCCAGATACTTTTTGAACACACCTCGTGTGTGTGTGTATACACTATACAGTAATACCTTCAACTCGTTATTTTGAACATCGTCGTTTTGCGCTTTCGTCGTTGCTATGCTTGCAACTAAAATTTATATCATCGTCTTGGTTTTGCTATTTCGTCGTCTTACCCCTGGCAGCATCACCCTTCCCCCTTTTCATGTTTAATAAAAGGTTTAAATTGAACAGTTAAACAGTAGACAAATGTTTTGCTTAAAAATAATTTCCAATTTAATTTTTTCGTTTGTATTATAAATTTTCATGTTTAATAAAAGGTTTGAATTGAACAGTTTCTTATTAATGTTTTTCCTGTGATTGAGCTGTTAAAACGAGTGTATTTGTACTGTATTTGTAATGCAAAAATCCTGATTTTCACAAAAAAAAAATCTGAGAATGGAACCTCTTATTTCCCATAGGTTACCTTCCTTGAACATCGTTGTTTTGAATATCGTCGCCTTTTCCAGGAACGCATTAGTGACGATGTTCGAGGTGTGTGTGTGTGTGTGTGTGTGTGTCAGTGACGTGCACAGACTTTCAGAAGGGCAGGGGCTCAGTTGAAAAAAGGGCACTCCCCTAACATTTTTAAAAATGAAATCCGCAATGCCATATACGCTATATATATGTATACACACACAAAGAAAAATTTTAAAATTGTATGTGGTAAATATTCTTAAATTCCATTAAATTCAATGCATTATTTTTGTATATAAAGCTGATTAAAGAAAATAAATGAAAATTTGTTGTAAAAAGGCATGTTTTTATTGCAAGATTGCTTCAAAAATATATTCCCTTCACTTTTATTATCTTAGGCCTAATCTAATCTAATCTAGACAGTAGACCTAAATCCTAATTAAGCTTTTGTTAACCAAATTCACAATATTTAATAGCATGCAATTTCTAAATAGTTACTTTACTTATAACTTTTATAAGTATCAATCAGCAGGATAAAGGGCAGAAGGATCTACCGTAATTGTAGTCCTTGCGGAAAAATTGCATCGTTTTATAATAAATAATCTAGGTATTTTTATTCACTTTTAATGAAAATGTATTGTTTTTAAAAATCAATTTCATATTAAAAATGAAAAGGTTATGATATGTTGTTTAATAAATCATTTATTAATTTAATGAAATTCATGCCAGTACTAAAACCCAAAATCCATCGTTTGACACACTGGTGTACTGATGGGCCTAGCCTAGGGGACGTGGACGTTTTTACCAACTTTACGAGTAATGTCATACAATATTTTTTGGAGTAATGTCACACTGCTTTGGATTCCAACTTACCATAATTATCAGTGAGAAATCACTAGTTAGCTTAGGTTAACGTAAAATAAACAAACAGCAAACAATACACCCACATACCCGAGAGACGCAATCAACAGTGAACAGCTGCAGTCAGTGTTACCACTAGAGACGCCCTCCCTGATTGACAAAATAATAGTAACGGTATGTTAAGTTTATTATTCTAAAAAAAAATCATAGATCAAAGTAATTCCAGTTTTGAAAATCTGTTGAAGTAGCAGTAACTAAATAAAAATATAACTAATTAATTCAAATTTATGTCGAATCAATATATTTATGAATTTTGACTAAAAGGGCACTTTTGATATGAAGAAAAAGGGCAGGGGCTCAAGCACCCCAAGCCCCCCCCCCTGTGCACGGGCCTGGTGTGTGTGTGTGTGTGTGTGTATATATATATAGTGTGTGTGTGTATATATAAAATGCGACTTTTTGGATAATGTATGTATATATGCAAACTATTAAATCCTGTAAATGTTCAGATTATCTTGTCATATAAAGTTAATTTCTTTGTAACTGGGTGTCTCATTAACCTGTGACTAGCAGTGGGGAATCACATCAGCTTTACGAGATTACAATTCTAACTGATTTAGAGCAACGTCGTCACAAATCTGTGACACTCATTTTAATTCATCGTCGTAGAATAGAATAGAATAACCTTTATTAATAATAATAAAATAAATACACAATGTTTTCAATTTACAATGACATGAATAATTGTGAAGCTCGACTATTTATTTTATGGGCAGCGGATTAGTTTTGTCGGGTACCTTCCCACGTACCCGTAAAAGGGAATGAAGATATGGATCAGTCCGCAAGATATGTTACTTCACATCCTTTGTAGGGACATATAACTCGTATATAAGTGATTCAGGATGTGAGGTAAGGAAGGGTAACCTTTATTCGAATCCTTAACCTTATTGTCAGCTGGGATCTTTTCGGTTTGGTGGACTGCTACAGATTTTACAAAACTTAGCAAATCAATTAGTTACAAATTTTATCCTAGGGAAATGTCTAATTCCTAACGTAACTTAACTAAACCTAACCTAACCTAACCTACCCTAACTAACCTACCCTAACTAACCTACCCTAATTAACCTACCCTAACTAACCTAACCCAACTTACATTTCATTAGGATAAAATTTGTAAATAATTTATTTGCTAAGTTTCAAAAAATCTGTAGCAGTCCGCCAAACCGAAAAGACCCGTCAGCTGGAAATGGAACACAGTGTTCATTCTGTGTAATTACGGCCTGTAATATTTTTGAACATTACTTGTTTTTTATTGTCGTTTTAATCGAGGATTTCAAAAATAACATTCATGTTTTAGAGAAACAAATAGTGAGGCAGTTATACATTTTAGTTTAGAGAATATCATATACGCTTTAAGATTCCAAAATCCCTGAAAGTTTTAGGTCAACTGTACGCTCATGACGATTAGTTAGGTTAAGTCGTGATTTTTTTCGTTTGTTTTGACAGTAAACTAACGAAAATATCATAACTTAACCTAACCATTCGCGAAGGGCGTACAGTCGACCTAACCATTCGCGAAGGGCGTACAGTCGACCTAACCTGGCATTCTGTTAACCTAACTGGGCATTCAGTTAACCTAACCAGTTGGTAGTCTAGAATTTGACGGTCCCGTAGCCATGACTCGTTTTTTTCCGCCGGCCGTCAAACCAAAAAGATCCCAATACGGTTTAAAAATACATTTTAAATTTGTTAAATTGCATATAACTGCCTCACAATTTGTTTCTCTAAACCATGAATGTTATTTTTGAAATCCTCGATTAAAACTGGACAATAAAAAACATGTTACAAAATATTACAGGCCGTCAAATCGAAAAGATCCATCGGAGCTATTGAAGAATAGGGACCCCAGCCTTCTTTAGTTAGCTTTATAAGGCTAACTAACGAAAATATCATGACCTAACCTAACCAATCGTCAAGAGCGTACAGTTAACCTAACGATTGGTTAGGTTAGGTCATGATATTTTCGTTAGTTAGCCTTATAAAGTTAACTAAA